>SKCR01044940.1:0-47690 GCA_019454045.1 Zanthoxylum bungeanum | reverse complement strand
ATATCCACACTTTGAAGAGTGGGTACTACTAGACTGATTTGACTATTCAAATAAGGTCTGCGAATCTAGTTTATTAGGTAAAGTACCTAAAATACTATTTGCTTGGTAATAGTGTAAGTGCCACCGATCTGTTAGCCCTATTCATGGTGAAGTTAGTGGGCCCATATCTAGCTAGGCTAGATGTGAACATGACTATTTCGTGACCTTAACGGATGTGGCATCACGTTACTGGTTATGTGTATCTTTTGAAGAACACAAATCAGAAACTTTAAAGTTTCGACACGAAGTAAATAAACAGATCGGCTATAGTATTATTCCGCCACGGTAAGACCGTAATGGAAAATACTTAAGCAGTAAGTTTCGTACATACATGAAAGAGTACGGTATTCTTCATATGAGGACTCCTCCCGAGACACGTCAGTTAGACAGTGTGTCCGAACGGATTAACCGAATCATGTTAGACATGATAAGGCTAATCACGAGTCACTCTGAGCTATTGCTTCCTTCAATAGGATATGTACTAACAGTGCAAAACTTATTTAGAATAAGGTTCCATATAAATCTGTTTGACAGATATCATATAGGATATGAACAGGAAGAAACAAGGTTTCTCATTCCTGATAATTTGGGTAATGCCAGGCATAACGTATGGATGATACCAAACTAGGACCCAAACAGGATAAGTGCCAATATAGGTTATCCTAAGGGAAACCATAAGTATAGTACTTATAAATCTCACATGAGAACAATGTGATTGTTGTTCACCATGCGGTTTTCCTAAGAGGAATACCGATATGCAGTGGTCAGTGGGAGGATAGTGATACTCGATGAAAATCGGAGTAATACTGTTCAAGGCACGAAGTCCTTAATGGAACACAAATAGTTCATCAATGATGAATCTATACCATTAATCTTCAAATACACAAAACCGCGTAGATCAGAGAGAGTCAGAAAACAACCTGGGGTATGGGTTTCTGATCTCACCTCATAAAGATGTTAATCTTTTAAGGTATACACCAACTGATTACGTATGAGGTAGTGATACAGGTATCGACTCCCTATTATGGCAAAGTGCCATGAGTCCAAAATGGATTCCATGTTTAACAACTATTTTGGATACTAGTTGTTGTACCACGAGGCATTGTGCTATGGTACATTAAATGTCTTCAAGGAAGACATACATGGAAGGCAACATACCAACGTACAAAGCTGGGCTTTTGACGGAAAGGTATCGTTATCAACATTGTGTTAATAACGGTTCAACCTTTTACCTGTTGCCATGGTAAATCCATTTGAAGATGCTTGTTGATAACTGCATATTTCATTTATGAAATGTGTCAGTTGCAGATCAAAATCGCTTTCCTGAAAAGGAACCTCTTTTGGAGGATGCTTTAACATCCTGACGATTTTGTATAAACGACAAACAAGGTTTGCGGGTTATTCGATCCATGTTTGGATTGAAGCAAGCATAAGGTTCTTGGAACTGACGTTTTGAAATAATCATAAGTTTATGATTTGACTCAAAACGAAATAATTCTTGTGTATATAAGGAGGTAGTGGGAGAGGGCACTGACAATGAAATTCCCATAAAACAATCGGTGAAAGCTTGGCTTTCATAAGAAATTCTCCGTAGTAGAATTCTGGGGAGTAACAACCTTTATTCAAGGAATAAAGATCTACTGGGCTAGATTTGGAGTTGGTAACACTCTCTGAGAAATTGTACATTTAAAATGTACTTATATTGGTGTCTCATACGCTTTGAGCATATGGAGTCACAATCGGGTCAATCCAAGTGATAGTCACTGGATTGAAGATTAAGAACATCTGTTAGTATCTGAGAGAACTAAAGATGTTGTCTTAAACTATGGAGATGGAGAACTTGAAGTGACTGGGATCACTGCTGCAAGTTTCCAAACCGGTAAATACTGCTCGGTACTATAAAGTTTGAACACTGGGACAGTGAGCTGGAAATCTTCCGAGCAAGATAACTGTTGCCGAATTAACAACAAATGCGGATTATTGCTGCAGCTGAGGCAGCAATAGAAGCCATTTGGATCGATAATAAATCTAATTAGATTAGATATAGTTCTGTTAGCAGCTGAGCTAGGCGTCAGCACAGGTAAAGAATTAAAGGTCTCATCGACGATCCAGATATATACTTCTATATCATCTGATTCGTTCGGATCATACATCGTGGCGATGTGATGATCGTGTGTAAATCGCGTCAGACGATAATTAAGCAAATCCGCTGACGAAAACCTTTCCTCAGCAATTTGAGCGAATTGTACATAGTTCGGGTGTTAGACACTCGAGTGACTGGCTATGTGCCAAGTGGGAGATTGTTGGATAATATGACCCATAGCGTCACTATTTGTACAGATCACGGTGTTGTTGTACAAATTAACTATGTGACAAGGAAATTGCACTCTCATCATTTGTGATTAAATCACTATAAATGTATAAATGAAGAGAGGTCCATATGATTAGTTCCTGGATTGAGATGATATGAGACAGTATCAGTCCACGAAGGATTAATCATTAAATATCCCTAGCCGGAGTGATATAGTTATCGAGACTGGACATCAATAATGCGGAATAGGCTAGTATTGCACTTGTGCGTGTTGTGAGGGCACAACGGCATAGTTCTCATATATATAAGTATTGGATACTTATGCAAGTGCGATAGGAGGTCGTGTTTCACCGATGGTACGGGAAACAGCTTCGCTCTGGATAGACCCCGCGGAATCCCATTGGTAGTATGTCTGCGTGTCTATGGGAGGCCGCATCAGGGTAGGTGTATATGATCTTAACCTGAGACTTGCATCGCTAGTACTTGCGACAATCGTCGGTAAACTTTGGTTTTGGTGGTTGGGGGACCTAAACTGGTTCTGTGTTCACCTCTTCTGGGTTTATCAGGAATCGTAGTGTACTGGGTGTGATGTCAAGATGGAAGTGTCACTTCAGACATATGGAGTTGATGATCGCGCAGGATACAGAACTAGTACTCTATAAATAGGTTGCAACCGTCGGGACAATATGACTAGGTCAGGATTGCCCGATTCAAAGAGACTAGTTGCTTGATGTCCGATATATGTTCGTACGGGGCAGACACATTTCCAGCCCCAGGCCTAACATGTGATCGTCCGATACTGGATCGATATACGCAATACTACGGTATACTACGCTTGATACAGATCTATATATTCCTGTAAGAATATTTCTGGAGAATTGGGTAGGCATGGCGCTTTGCTAGAAGCCAACCTTGTCTTGTAAATCGTTATAAACGTAGTACGAGGTACTTACGTGTTCGGACAGTCCGACGATCGTATTTACTGCCAACATATCCGGAGATCTCATGGGTCGGTTCCTGAAGATTCACCGATGACGTATGACTCGCACTTTGATTAATCTGGGATTAATTAGAAGAGAGAGATAGAATTAATCTGGGATTAATTCGATGAGAGAGAAAATTAATCTGGGATTAATTACGGAGATATTTTATCTCGGATAAAATATCGTTAAAGAGAGAGAACGATTAATTTGGAATTAATCGATAAAATTAATATATTCGATATATTAATCGAAATTGGATTTGACGCGGAATTAAAATTAGATTTTAATTCGGGCGAACGAATTAATTTAGAATTAATTCGTTAGCGACGTGAATAGTGATTTCGCTAGGCGTAATCATTTAATTACGACGCGACGGAAAATTCGTTAATTTGGAATTAGCGAACTCGAGCCCGAGAGTGATTGCGAGCGCATTCGCATTTCGAATTCGAGTGCGGCACGCAAGTCACATCAAGCGTCAAATCACTAGTCGCGTCAATCGTCAAATCAATTGTCACTTTGAGTGATGTGACTTGACAACATGTCACTTTATTAAAGTGATGTGATGTGACTTAAAGTAAAAAGTAAAAAAGTGATGGAAATTTGAAAAGGTTTGGAATATTATATGTTTTATTTATTTTGGAAAATAAATGAATAATATATATAAACTTTTTCTTTTCCTTTACAATTCCTTCGGTCCTCCTCTCTCCAAACATCCGGTTTTCCTTCTCTGATTTCTTCCCTTCTGCATCTCACGGCTTCTCAAAGCCGATTTCTTCTTTTTTTCTGGTTTCACCGAAAATTTGAGAAGCAAAATGGAAGATGAACAAGTGCTAGCACACTTGAGTGATACATAGGTGATAGGGAAGTGATTCTTTGAGCATGGAAGCTTGAAGCTTGGAGCTTCAATGGAGCTCATCAATGCCGAAAATGGAGGAGACCACCACCCCCAACACCGAGCAGTCCACCTGTGCGCAGCTCACTGCCGAGCAGTAACATGCAGTGCGTTTTTGGTCTTGTTCTTCCTAGCATCAAACCCATCAATGTGAGTATGAATTCCGCCTTACTCCTTTGTGTATTCAACTCGTTTTTATGCATGTGTTGTTTTTTGATCTTTGGGACTTGATTTAACTCTGTCAATATCGGTATTCCTCTCAGGAAAAACCCGCATGTGCTCAACAATCACATTGGTTCCATGTGAGATTTACAAGTACTATACTTAAGGTTTCCCTTAGGATACCTATATGGACTTATCCATTTGGGTCCTAGTTTGGTATAATCCAAACGTTATGCCTGGCATACCCAAATTATCAGGAATGAGAAACCTCGTTTCTTCCCTGTTCATATTCCTGCCTAATGACATCTGTCAAACGATTTATATGGAACCTTATTCTAATAATTTTTGCACTGTTAATACATATCCTTTTGAAGGAAACAGTAGCTCAGCGACTCGTGATAAACCTTATCATGTCCAACAAAATTCGGTTTTTGTTCGGACACACCGTCTAACTGACGTGTCTCGGGAGGAGTCCCTCATTTGAAAGAATACCGTACTCTTTCATGTACGTATGAAACTTACTGCTTAAGTATTTTCCATTACGGCTCTACCGTGGCGGAATAATACTATAGCCGATCTGTTTATTTACTTCGTGTCGAAACTTTAAAGTTCCGATTTGTGTTCTTCAAAAGAAACACATAACCATAACGTGATGCCACATCCGTTAAGGTCACGAAATATTCATGTTGACATCTAGCCTAGCTAGATATGGGCCCACTTACTTCACCATGAATAGGGCTAACAGATCGGTGGCCCTTTTACTCTTACCAAGTAAATAGTATTTTAGGTACTTTACCTAATAAACTAGATTCGCAGACTTTATTTGAATAGTCAAATCAGTCCTAGTACCCACTCTTCAAAAGTGTGGATATACGAGTCTCGTTTAAATTGTGTCCTAGACAACAATGCCACAAATAAGTCTCTATTGATCAAATCAATTTGAGCTATTTATTTGTCATTTTTATATGTTTGAGATTTATTATATTCAAAATATAAATTCTGTTATTCACATCTAATGTGTTTATCTCAGTATCATCTTTATATAATAAAACACTTTTAGTGTTCTAGATATAAAGGTTTATCCGCAACGGATTAAACACTGATATAGAGATAACGTCGCTTAGTCAAACTAGTTACATTATAACAGTTCCTAATTTAAGTACATACCCAAAGGGTAGTTCCTAAACTTAGGTATCTACGGTCGAAACCGCGACTTTCGTTCCCGTTTCCGATTCGCAGCAGAGAAATCTCGGTTTGAAGACAGTATCCTGCTCATAGCGGATTCTGAACATCAATACATATATTTTATGACACAACTACGTATTTAATCCAAATTTCAATACTAGTAGTGAACATAACTTTGACAAATATTTTAAAGTTAGAGCCTCGCCCTTTCTTTAATTCCTTCGTGTCTTCCATATCCAAATGGTAGTCACTTGGGATATGTCAATTAACTTTTCAATATTTCACAAACCTTTGCCAAGCCTTGGGTTTTAGAATATCGAAATGATGTGCACCTTGTGGCAAACCTGCCCCATTGCAAACTTTGACTTTTCTCCATTAGAATAGTAATTAAGCTTAAGTGTTGGATAATATGACCAATAGCGTCACTATTTGTACAGATCACGGTGTTGTTGTACAAATTAACTATGTGACAAGGAAATGCACTCTCATCATTTGTGATTAGATCACCATAGATATATAAATGAAGAGAGGTCCATATGATTAGTTCCTGGATTGAGATGATATGAGACAGTATCAGTCCACGAAGGATTAATCATTAAATATCCCTAGCCGGAGTATTATCGAGACTGGACATCGATAATGCGGAATAGGCTAGTATTGCACTTGTGCGTGTGTGAGGGCACAGCGGCATAGTTCTCATATATATAAGTATTGGATACTTATGCAAGTGCGATAGGAGGTCGTGTTTCACCGATGGTACGGGAAACAGCTTCGCTATGGATAGACCCCCTCGGAATCCCTTGGTATTATAACTATGTGTCTATGGGAGGCCGAAATCAAGGTAGGTGTGTATAGTCTTAACCTGAGACTTGCATCGCTAATACTTGCGATAATCGGTAGACTTTGTCTTGGTGGTACAGGGCTTTTTAACGGTTTTTGTGTACACCACTTATGGGTTTATCAAAGAGTCGTAGTGTATTGGGTATGATGTCGAGACGGAAGTATCACTTCAGTTATATTGGAGATGATGTCACGCAGGAGAAGGATACTGGTACTATGCTCTAAGTGTTGCGCAACCAATCGGGATATTGTGACCATGTCATAAATATCCGATTATAGAGACTATGTTACCAGAAATCCGACATGTGCTTCGGACGGGGCAGACACTTATCCAGCCCCAGCCCTAGCACATGGACTATCTGATACTGGGCCAATATACACAATACTACGGTATACTACGCTTGATACAGATCTATATATTCCTGTAAGAATATTTCTGGAGAATTGGGTAGGCATGGCGCTTTGCTAGAAGCCAACCTTGTCTTGTAAATCGATATAACGTAGTACGAGGTACTTACGTGTTCGGACAGTCCGACGATCGTATTTACTGCCAACATATCCGGAGATCTCATGGGTCGGTTCCTGAAGATTCACCGATGACGTATGACTCGCACTTTGATTAATCTGGGATTAATTAGAAGAGAGAGATATAATTAATCTGGGATTAATTCGATTAGAGAGAAAATTAATCTGGGATTAATTGCAGAGATATTTTATCTGGGATAAAATATTAATAAAAGACAGAGAACGATTAATTTGGAATTAATCGATAAAATAATATATTCGATATATTATTAGAAATTGGATTTCCACGCGGAACTAAAATTAGATTTTAATTCGGGCGAACGAATTAATTTAGAATTAATTCGTTAGCGACGTGAATAATGATTTCGCTAGGCGTATCATTTAATTACGACGCGACGGAAAATTCGTTAATTTGGAATTAGCGAACTCGAGCCCGAGAGTGATTGCGAGCGCATTCGCATTTCGAATTCGAGTGCGGCACGCAAGTCACATCAAGCGTCAAATCACTAGTCGCGTCAATCGTCAAATCAATTGTCACTTTGAGTGATGTGACTTGACAACATGTCACTTTATTAAAAGTGATGTGATGTGACTTAAAGTAAAAAGTAAAAGTGATGGAATATGAAAAGGTTTGGAACTATATATATGTTTATTTATTTTTGGAAAATAAATGAATAATATATATTACTTTTTCTTTTCCCTTTACACATCATTCGGTCCTCTCTCTCTCCAACATAACGGTTTTCTCTTTTCCTCTGATTTTCTCCCTTCTGCATCTCACGGCTTAAGCCAATTTCTTCTTCTTTTCTGGTTTCACCGAAAATTTGAGAAGCAAAATGAAGATGAACAAGTGCTAGCACACCTTGAGTGATACATAGGTGATAGGGAAGTGATTCTTTGAGCATGGAAGCTTGAAGCTTGGAGCTTCAATGGAGCTCATCATGGCCGAAAATGGAGGAGGAGACCACCACCACCAACCCGAGCAGTCCACCTGTGCGCAGCTCACTGCCGAGCAGTAACATGCAGTGCGTTTTTGGTCTTGTTCTCCTAGCATCAAACCCATCAATGTGAGTATGAATTCCGCCTTACTCCTTTGTGTATTCAACTCGTTTTATGCAGTTTGTGATCTTTGGGACTTGATTTAACTCTGTCAATATCGGTATTCCTCTCAGGAAAAACCGCATGGTGAGCAACAATCACATTGTTCTCATGTGAGATTTACAAGTACTATACTTAAGGTTTCCCTTAGGATAACCTATATTGGCACTTATCCAATTTGGGTCCTTAGTTTGGTATAATCCAAACGTTATGCCTGGCATACCCATTATCAGGAATGAGAAACCTCGTTTCTTCCTGTTCATATCCTACATGACATCTTCAAACAGATTTATATGGAACCTTATTCTAAATAATTTTTGCACTGTTAATACATATCCTTTTGAAGGAAACAGTAGCTCAGAGCGACTCGTGATAAACCTTATCATGTCCACACAAAATTCGGTTTTAGTTCGGACACACCGTCTAACTGACGTGTCTCGGGAGGAGTCCTCATTTGAAAGAATACCGTACTCTTTCATGTACGTATGAAACTTACTGCTTAAGTATTTCCATTACGGTCTTACCGTGGCGGAATAATACTATAGCCGATCTGTTATTTACTTCGTGTCGAAACTTTAAAGTTTCCGATTTGTGTTCTTCAAAAGAAACACATAACCATAACGTGATGCCACATCCGTTAAGGTCACGAAATATTCATGTTGACATCTAGCCTAGCTAGATATGGGCCCACTTACTTCACCATGAATAGGGCTAACAGATCGGTGGCCCTTTTACTATTACCAAGTAAATAGTATTTTAGGTACTTTACCTAATAAACTAGATTCGCAGACTTTATTTGAATAGTCAAATCAGTCCTAGTACCCACTCTTCAAAAGTGTGGATATACGAGTCTCGTTTAATTGTGTCCTAGAACAACAATGCCACAATAAGTCTCTATTGATCAAATCAATTTGAGCTATTTATTTGTCATTTTTATATGTTTGAGATTTTATTATATTCAAAATATAAATTCTGTTATTCACATCTAATGTGTTTATCTCAGTATCATCTTTATATAATAAAACACTTTAGTGTTCTAGAATATAAGGTTTATCCGCAACGGATTAAACACTGATATAGAGATAATGTCTCTAGTCAAACTAGTTACATTATAACAGTTCCTAATTTAAGTACATACCCAAAGGGTAGTTCCTAAACTTAGGTATCTACGGTCGAAACAGCGACTTTCGTCCCGTTTCCGATTCGCAGAGAAATCTCGGTTGAAGACAGTATCCTGCTCATAGCGGATTCTGAACATCAATACATATATTTTATGTACCACACTAAGTATTTAAAATCCAATTTCAATACTAGTAGTGAACATAACTTTGACAAATATTTTAAAGTTAGAGCCTCGCCCTTTCTTTAATTCTTCGTGTCTTCCATATCCAAATGGTAGTCCACTTTGGGATATGTCAATTAACTTTTCAATATTTCACAAACCTTTTGGCCAAGCCTTGGGTTTAGAATATCGAAATGATGTGCACCTTGTGCAACATGCCCAATTGCAAACTTTGACTTTCTCCATTAGAATAGTCATTATGCTCTAAGTGTTGGATAATATGACCAATAGCGTCACTATTTGTACAGATCACGGTGTTGTTGTACAAATTAACTATGTGACAAGGAAATTGCACTCTCATCATTGTGATTAGATCACCATAGATGTATAAATGAAGAGAGGTCCATATGATTAGTTCCTGGATTGAGATGATATGAGACAGTATCAGTCCACGAAGGATTAATCATTAAATATCCCTAGCCGGAGTATTATCGAGACTGACATCGATAATGCGGAATAGGCTAGTATTGCACTTGTGCGTGTTGTGAGGGCACAGCGGCATAGTTCTCATATATAAGTATTGGATACTTATGCAAGTGCGATAGGAGGTCGTGTTTCACCGATGGTACGGGAAACAGCTTCGCTATGGATAGACCCCTCGGAATCCCATTGGTATTATAACTATGTGTCTATGGGAGGCCGAAATCAAGGTAGGTGTGTATAGTCTTAACCTGAGACTTGCATCGCTAATACTTGCGATAATCGGTAGACTTTGGTCTTGGTGGTACAGGGCTTTAACCGGTTTTGTGTACACCACTTATGGGTTTATCAAAGAGTCGTAGTGTATTGGGTATGATGTCGAGACGGAAGTATCACTTCAGTTATATTGGAGATGATGTCACGCAGGATACGGTACTAGTGCTCTTAAGTGTTGCGCAACCAATCGGGATATTGTGACCATGTCATAAATATCCGATTATAGAGACTATGTTACCAGAAATCCGACATGTGCTTCGGACGGGGCAGACACTTATCCAGCCCCAGCCCTAGCACATGACTATCTGATACTGGGCCAATATACACAATACTACGGTATACTACGCTTGATACAGATCTATATATTCCTGTAAGAATATTTCTGGAGAATTGGGTAGGCATGGCGCTTTGCTAGAAGCCAACCTTGTCTTGTAAATCGATATAAACGTAGTACGAGGTACTTACGTGTTCGGACAGTCCGACGATCGTATTTACTGCCAACATATCCGGAGATCTCATGGGTCGGTTCCTGAAGATTCACCGATGACGTATGACTCGCACTTTGATTAATCTGGGATTAATTAGAAGAGAGAGATATTATTAATCTGGGATTATTCGATTAGAGAGAAAATTAATCTGGGATTATTGCAGAGATATTTTATCTGGGATAAAATATTAATAAAAGACAGAGAACGATTAATTTGGAATTAATCGATAAAATAATATATTCGATATTATTTAGAATTGGATTTCCACGCGGAACTAAAATTAGATTTTAATTCGGGCGAACGAATTAATTTAGAATTAATTCGTTAGCGACGTGAATAATGATTTCGCTAGGCGTATCATTAATTACGACGCGACGGAAAATTCGTTAATTTGGAATTAGCGAACTCGAGCCCGAGAGTGATTGCGAGCGCATTCGCATTTCGAATTCGAGCGCGGCACGTAAGTCACATCAAGCGTCAAATCGCTAGTCGCGTCAATCGTCAAATCAATTGTCACTTTGAGTGATGTGACTTGACACATGTCACTTTATTAAAGTGATGTGATGTGACTTAAAGTAAAAGTTGAAATGATGAAAGGCTTTTTGCTTTTTTGACTTTTGTATTTGGTAAATGAAAAGGCTTTTGTATTTGATTTTATTTTGGAAATAAATTATAAATATAAGTAAAAACCATTTGCCCTTTGCTCTCATCATTCACGGTTTCACGTGAAATGATCTCCCTCCCTTTTTCTCTCTCTCGGCTTGAAGCCGTTTCATCATCTCTTTTCTCTCTCGTTTTTCTGGTTCTGCCGAGAAGTAATGTGAAACAAGATTTGATTTTGTTTCAAAACCAAGTGCTAGCACACCTTGAGTGATACATAGGTGATAGGGAAGTGATTCTTTGAGCTTGGAAAGCTTGAAGCTTGGAGCTTCAATGGAGTCCATGCATGGCCGAAAATGGTGGAGTCCAAACCAGTCCAAACCGAGCAGCCCACTGTCAAGGAAAGCAACTGCCGAGCTCAAATGGAGGATGAAAAACGCAGCTTGTGTTCTTCCTAGCATCAAAACCCATCAATGTGAGTATATTCCGCACCTCCTTTGATGTGTTCATATGCGGTTTTTGTGCATGATTTTGTTGATCTTGGACTTGAATTGAACTCCAACACTAAATTTTAAATTGCAATTTATACTTTTTAAATCTAAAGATAGATTTATTGTCATATATTAAATTAAGCACTAAGTCATCATCACATAAATCTTCCAAAGATTTATGCTCTACTATTTGCTTAATTATGGGCTTAGATATAACAAGTTATTTTTCCAATAAATTAACCTATTATTAATTCCCAATGAAAATTAAATCATTTAAAACATTAAATCCAAGGATTATATATTTTAAATATTCAACTTTCAATTCTCTTGATTTCAATAGTCCAACTATTTAATCAATTTAATAAGGTACTATTCATTATAATGATTACAATAATCCAGTTATTTAATCAACTATAATTTTTTAATTCAATTATATTGATTACTATAATTCAATTATAAAATCAACTATATATCGAATGAGTTTTTATATAGTCCAACTATATATATATTTAAAACCACATAAAAATAGTCCAACTAATACTTTTGATTAATATGACGAGTAAAATAGATTGAGCGCGTTTAGCGAGTATTCGTCGAACGAATGTTTGCAATTCAATACTTGCCTCCCACTATTTTTTTGTCGAGCCTTAAACCCTCTGTCCAGTACTCGGGAAACCGTGTTTCCTAGTGGGCTAGGATCCCTTTAAATATCACACAATCTTGACTTTGGCCACAAATTGTATGATAATTAACTAGGTAGATCTCGAAGATCAATTGGATCTCATCCAACCCTAGATCCAGTAGGTGGACATCCAAGTCCCAAACATATATCTAATATATGCCTATATATCGAATATATACCCTAACCTTTTTCCTCTGAATCAACTAGGCCTTGGCTTTGGCACAACAAACCTAGTGATCCCAGTCAAGCGCGGACCCATTGACATGGAAGCTTCGTAATCAATGTCAATGGACAAGAAGTGGTCTTGACTTTGGCCAACAAACCACAACTTGGACACGACACCGATATGGAACAAAGCCTCGTGATAAAACCATCTTCGACGGACAAGGGCTTGACTTTGGCCAACAACCCTGCCAATCTCGGATCTTGAGCAAGAATCACTCAATGGAAGGAAAATAAACGCTTGATATTTAACGAGGGTTTTTCGCGTGCAAATTGGCTACCAATTTAATTATCTTTGTTAAGGTCTCATCATCATCACACCCTTAACATGCATTCTAATACATAATAAAGCGAGTATGAAAATAAATAATAATGATATGCGGATGGATACTTTACACATTGATCATAGATCAAATCTCTCACTTTCTCACTCAAGCTAGCACTTGTATTACTTCTACCCGTTACACTACACTTCTAAAGAAACCTCATTTACATGGAGGGGAATAGGTGAGAAGAGAATACAAAGAGAATGAAGGTGATAAGACTGGACACGCAGGTCCAATTAATAAATCGAATTTATTACAACAATTTCTAAAATTGCCCCACCCGACTAATATCCATCCGATATACATTATTCATACAACACAACCACGTATTCCACACTAAGCATGCTATCAATCAATCTAATCAAATTAATTAATCTGATAATTAAGTGATCATCCAATGTTCAAACAACGATTTGATTTTGTTCGAGTCAAACTCGTTTTTTGCGAATAAGTACTTAAAGTACGAATTCATGAATTAAATTAAACTACATCATTAAATCTAATTTAACATGTATTTAATACTAATTCACTATTCAATTCCAAATTAAATATTACACTTTTATTTAATAACTTTTTACGATTTAATTCCAATTTAATCGTAACGCGTCTCAAAGACCGATTAACGTCCAACGTCAATTCAATTAAGGTCCAATGGGCTTTTAAATTGATTTCTTAAGGCGTGGACTTTTGGTCAACTCGGTCAAACCGATAACCAAGTCAATCCGGGATTTACCCCATAAGCCCATAAATCAATCTTGGCCCATTAGGCCCAATTGAACTTTAAAGGTTTCATTAGTCGCATTTGGGCTTTATGGTTAAGGTTTGGGCCCAATTGGATCCAATCCACTTGGCCTAAACCCAACTTGATAAAATCAAGCCCAATAGGCCCAATTAACACACTAGAAGCCCAATATCAAAAAATAGGCCCAATAATTAAATTCAAAAATCCATTTTCCCAATTTAATTACCAAAGTGTTTACATGATCAATTACCCAAATCAACATTTCTAAACATGAATTTACATAATTAATCATGGTCATTTCATCATCAATTGGTTTCCAACACAAATTAATCAAAAATCAAACCCATTTACATGCTTAAAAGGTCTCGGCCAAGGGAGGGATTTTATCCGATTCGAATTCAATCCAATTAATTTCACAATCGATATTAAATCCTTATTATCCTGAATGATTCCAATACATCCAATGTTCAAATCAAAAGATACCAAGACATTAGGGCATAGTTACATTCGGCCAACATAAGATTTTGGGGTTTTTTGTCCAATTCAAAGTACAATCCAATTGACCTCAAATTAACATCAACATTAATGATCCAATTCATCTAATGAATCAAAAAACAAAAATTTCCAAGAACCCAAATACTAATACATTCGGCCAAGGTAACCAATTTGGGGAAAATAATTCCAAATCATTTTTCAACAAATTGGTCCAACCAAAATGAAATTAAACATTTAATAAGCCTACTTAAACAATCAATTTATTCAAATCATGCTCAACACATTTACCCAAATTTTAAGCCCTACATTTCATGCTTGAACCTATAGCTCTTGATGTGCCATTGTTGGTTATTAATCTAGGTCCCAAGATCAAACAAGCAATGAAAATCATGTGTGAATACATCAACGGAGGTAGCGGAATACTCACATCGATCGGTTGAGTCGATTTGGAGACGAATGAAGCCACTTTGCTCACTGTTTTGGTGGCGCCACTGCAGCAGTCCACTGCTCTCACAAATCAGATTTTGAGCTGAGAAACGGAGCTCCAAGCCTCGTCCGACGGATCCCGGCTCATGGGTGAACCTCCCTACCACCTTCGCAAGTCTCGTAGTGTGCTAGCACTTGCGGTTTTTGCCACAAAAACCCAACTCTTGCTTCCCATTGCTCACGCCATTTTGGCTTAAAAAACCAGTCCACTTTTGTAGTTTGGGCGTGAGTTTGAAGAGAGAAAAGAGAGAGAGAAGAAAGTTGTGTATTGTCTTAATAAAATGTAAAGCAAAAATTGATTATATATTTTCCAAAAATAGATAATCAATTTTCATTTAACTTTATCAAATAAATCAATGAATATTGGAGCCAAATCCATAAAGTTTTCCCTCCAAAATGCTTTTACACTTTATGTCAAGTCCATCACTATTCACATCAAGTCACTTTAATAAAGTGACATGTTGTCAAGTCACATCACTCAAAGTGACAAGTGATTTGACGCTTGATGCGACTAATGATTTGACGCTTGATGCGACTTGCGATGCCACACTCGAATTCGAAATACGAATGCGCTCGCAATCACACTCGGGCTCGGGTTCGCTAATTCCAAATTAACGAACTTTCCGTTGCGTCGTAATTAAATGATTACGCCTAGCGAATTCACTATTCACGTCGCTAACGAATTAATTCTAAATTAATTCGTTCTCTCGAATTAAAATCTAATTTTAATTCCGCGTCGAAATCTAATTTCATTTAATATATCGAATATATTAATTTACCGATTAATTCCAAATTAATCTTTATCTCTCTCTAGACGATATTTTATCCTAGATAAAATATCTCGTAATTAATCCTAGATTAATTTTCTCTTTCTTCTATATAATCCCAGATTATTTAAGAGTGCGAGTTATGCGTCATCGGTGGATTATCTGGAAGCGACCCATGAGATCCCCAGATATATTGGTAGTAAATACGGTCATCGGAGTATCCGAATCACGTATGTACCAAGTACTACGTTCTACCGATTTACGAGACAAGGTCGACTCCTAGCAAAGCACCAAGTCTACCCAATTCTCCGGACATATCCATTTAAGAATATTAAGATCTGTATCAAGCGTAGTATACCATTGTATCGTGCATATCGGCCCAGTATCGGATAGTGGATAGTACGTGTCAGGGCTGGGGCTGGATAAGTGTCTGCCCCGTCCGAAACACATATCGGATGTCTGGTAATATAGTCTCTATAATCGGATATTCATGACCTGGTCACAATATCCCGATTGGATGCGCATCACTCAAGAGCACTAGTACCGTATCCTGCGTGACATCATCTCCACTATGACTGAAGTGATACTTCCGTCTTGACATCACACCCAATACACTACGACTCTCTGATAAACCCAGAAGTGGTGTACGCAAAACCGGTTAAAGCCCTGTACCACCAAGACCAAAGTCTATCGATTATCGTAAGTATTAGCGATGTAAGTCTCAGGTTAAGACTATACAGACCTACCTTCAATTCGGCCTCCCATAGACACATAGTCATAATACCAATGGGATTCCGAGGGGTCTATCCAGAGCGAAGCTGTTTCCCGTACCATCGGTGAAACACGACCTCCTATCGCACTTGCATAAGTATCTGATACTTATATATATGAGAACTATGCCGTTGTGCCCTCACAACGCACACAAGTGCAATACTAGCCTATTCCGCATTATCGATGTCCAGTCTCGATAATACTCCGGCTAGGGATATTTAATGATTAATCCTTCGGGGACTGATACTGTCTCATATCATTCTCAATCCAGGAACTAATCATAGGGACGTCTATTCATTTATATATCTATGGTGATCTAATCACAAATGATGAGAGTGCAATTTCGTTGTCACATAGTTAATTTGCTACAACAACACAATGATCTGTGCAAATAGTGACGCTATGGGTCATTTTGTCCAACAATTATCCCGATGGTTGAACCCATTTAGATTCCAGTTCTGTGTATCCCTGCATGATCATCATCTCCATATGACTGAAGTCATACTTCCTTCTTGACATCACACCCAATACACTACGATTCTCAATAAACCCAGAAGAGGCGTACACAGAACCTGTTAAAGTCCTGGACGACCAAAACCAAAGCGTATTGAATGTCCCAAGTACTAGCGATTTAAGTCTCAGGTTAAGACCAAATACACCTACCCTGATGCGGACTCCCATAGACACATAGTCATACTACCAATGGGATTCCACGGGGTCTATCCAGAGCGAAGCTGTTTCCATACCATCGGTAAACATAACCTCCTATCACACTTGTATAAGTATCCAATACTTAAATATATGATAACTATGCCGTTACGCTTCCATAACACGCACAAATGCGATACTAGTCTATTCCACATTATCGATGTCTAGTCTCGATAATACTACGACTAGGGATATTTAATGATTAAACCTCTATGGATTGATACTGCCTCATATCTTATAATCCGGAACTAATCATAGGGAATTTTATCATTTATATATATTAAGTAATCAAATTACAAAAATGATAAAATGAAATTTCATTGCTACATAATTAATTTGTACAAAAACCATAATGTCTTTTACAAATATTCTCGCTATTGGTCATAATTGTCTAACAATCTCCCACTTGACCTATAGCCAGTCACTCAAGCATCTAATACCTGAACTATGTACATGTCGCTAAAACTTTTGCTGAGGAATAGCTTTTGTTCCTTGGACAAATGAATTCCATGCCGATAAGGCAGATTTCCTTTCTTGGAATTCTGCATCCCAAATCGCACAAGGATCTTGTCGATATAGGATGCCTGAGACATAGCTATCTGTCGTTTCTTGCGATCTCGAAGTATCTGAATCCCAAGAATATAACTGGCCTCTCCCAAATCTTTCATTTGGAATTGATTAGCTAGCCAGGTTTTCACGTCTGATAATATCTTTACATCATTCCCAATGAGTAAAATATCATTGACGTATAAAACAAGAAAAACCACATTCCCGTCTATGACGTGCTTGTATACACAAGGCTCATCAACATTCTGCTCAAAGTCATAAGACTTGATCATGGTATCAAATCTTATATTCCAAGATCGAGATGTCTGCTTGAGTCCATAAATGGACCTTTGCAGCTTGCAAACTTTTTGCTCTTGACCTTGGGCGATGAACCCCTCTGGTTGTATCATATAGATACTCTCATCAAGATTTCCATTTAAGAATGCAGTCTTGACATCCATTTTCCAAATTTCATATCATAATATGCGGGAATGATAGAAGAGTGCGGATGGATTTAAGCATGGCTAATGGTGAGAAAGTTTCCTCATAGTTAATTCCCTCTTTCTAGGTATAACCCTTGGCCACTAGTCTAGCCTTGAAGGTCTGTACCTTCCCATCTGACCCCCTCTTCATCTTGTAGATCCACTTGCAACCTATGGGTTTCACCCCATCAGGTTGGTCTACAAGTTCCCAGACTGAGTTGGAGTACATGGACTTCATCTCTAGGTTCATGGCTTTGAGCCATTCCTCTTTGTCAGAATCATCCAATGTACTACGATAGGTCAATGGATCATTTATGCCATCGCTGGATGCGACAACTTGTGCCTCTCTAACCCCAAGGTAGCGATCAGGTTGTCGTACAACCCTCCCACTACGTCTAGGCGGTAGATCATTCTGAAGAACTTGCATCTGACTATCAGATGTCGAAGGTGCTATGTATATTTCAACTTTCGTTGACGATGGCGTGGTGGTCGAACCAGCAAGTAACTCCTCGAGTAACACCTTACTTCGAGGCTTGAACTCCCTTATATAGTCCTCCTCTAGAAACGTAGCATTTGTCGATACAAATACTTTGTTATCATCAGGACTGTAAAAGAATCCACCTCTAGTCTCTTTAGGATAGCCTACAAATAGGCACACCTGAAAACGTGGCTCCAACTTTGTGGTCTTATTCTTCAGCACATGTGCTGGACACCCCCATATGCAGAAATGTCGTAAACTAGTTTTACGACCATTCCACAACTCTAAGGGAGTCTTAGGAACAGACATAGATGGAACTACATTAAGGATATGCATTGCAGTTTGTAGTGCATATCCCCAGAACGAACTAGGTAGTGAGCTATAACTAAACATAGATCTTATCATGTCTAGCAGGGTCCGATTTCTCCTTTTTGCAACACCATTTTACTGTGGTGTTCCAGGCGCTGTGAGCTGGGATACTATCACATGCTCAACTAATAATTCCTCGAAATCTCTGTCGAGGTATTCCCCTCCACGATCCGATCGTAGAACTTTAATTGTCTTACCTAATTGATTCTCAACCTCAGCACGATACTCTTTGAACTTTTCAAAGGTATATGATTTGTGATGCATTAGGTAGACATACCCATATCTTGAATAATCGTCAATGAATGAGACGAAGTATTCATAACCACCTCGGGCTCTTACATTCATCGGTCCGCAAACGTCCGAATATATTAGCTCAAGTGGTTGACTGGCTCTTATACCTTTTCCAGTAAAAGGTCTCTTGGTCATGTTTCCTTCTAAATAGGATTCACAAACTGGTAAATTCCCGAGCTTTAACTGGTTTAAGGCTCCGTTCTTTATCAATCTATTTATCCGGTAAAGGTTGATATGACCGAGTCTAAGATGCCATAGATATGTGTCATCGTGAGAAATCTTTGGCCGTTTAGTTTTAGGTTTCTCAACCTTAAACATTTCAGCATTGAGCAGTGACCTATGTGTTAACGGTCTTAACACATACAAGTTATTTTCTGAGTTTCCTGTGCATATAGTTAATCCATTTCTACCAATAATAACCAAGTTGCTATTAAAAGAAACTGAATAACCATCATCCAAAATTTTAGAAACAGAAATCAAATTCCTATGAAAACTAGGAATGAATAACACATTGTTCAAATTTAAATAACTAATATTCATGAAATTTAAACTAGAAACTCCCACTGCTCTTGCTGAAACGGCATCCCCTGTCCCGACCCTCATGGTGTAGTCACCTTCAGCAAGGTCCCTCCATGAATCAAGTAGCTGCAAAGAAGAACAAACATGGTTAGTGGCACCAGAATCAACAATCCAAGCAGATTTATCATCCTCCACTAATAGAGATTTAATAACCAGTAAATCATATTTAACTATTTATTTTTTCTCCTTCAGCTCAGCAAGGTATTTAGGACAATTCTTTTTCCAATGCCCATTCTTGTTGCAGTGGAAACATTTTCCTTTGGGCTTGGTATCCTTGGAGACTTTCTTGTTTTTCTTCTTCTTCATGGGATTTCCCTTAGCCTTCCCAATGCTTTTCTTCTTTATCTTTGTAGATTTAGAAGACTCGACAACATTTGCCTCTGCACCCGACTTACGAGGATCCACAAGCATGGACTCGTAATGGGTGAGCTCATTAAGTAGTTGGGTCAAAGTAAGAGTCAACTTGTTCATAACATAGTTGCTTTTAAACTGCAAGAAACTCTTCAGAAGAGTTTCCATGATCATGGTCACCTGGCTACACTCGTCAATACGAGCTCCATGGGTTTCATCAGTGTTGAGATAGGTCATCATCCTCAAGATATACTCTCAGACTGATGTCCCATCCTTTATCCTAGCAGTCATCGCTGAGACCATGGCCTCATGGCGTTGACGCTCTGAAGGCTGCCCAAACATGTCCTGCAATGACTCCATCATCTGAGATGCTAGAGCCATAGGTTCCTACTTTGTAGCAAGAACCTCAGACATCCATGTTAGCAAGTAGCAGCGGGATTTCTCATTTGTTGCGACCCATTTCTGGTAGGTATCGCCCATTTCTGGTAGGTATCGCGCACAGCTTGGCCAGCATTTCTGGCCGGCTCGGGAGGACTCTCATCCATCAGGATAAATTTTAGGTCTTCACATACCAGGATAGCGTTCATGTTACTTTTCCACTTAACATAGTTTTCGCCCATTAGTTTTTCGTTTGAGAGTATGGAAATAATTGGAGAAACCATGGCTGAAAAATAAAATAAACATGCATTTAACATTCATTCATCGCTTATTAAAATCATCAAATAATTTTAGCATAAAATTAAACATGGTGCATGAACCATGAATAATGAATTAGAAACCTAAGAGAATTACTATGCCACGAAAATCTGTCATCCCACAAGTAAGTACCGCCGTAGGGTAGGTCAAGTACTTGCATGATAGATCGAGACAATCTCATTCAATTTAATATATACGGGAACAACTCTTATTCCTATAATAACCAACTACCGTTTCATACGATCAAGAAATTTTATTAACAGTTAATTATTCCTTTGTGAGTGTAACCCGTCGTTTCGGGATTCTTAGACTTAACGAGTGAAGTGCCGCTGTAGGGTAGGTCAATTCACAAGAGACATCTAGAATCCCTCTCCTCTCGGAACCCAAACCTGATATTGAACCAAAATGGACACCATCCGTACGGGGACGAAAAAAAAGCCGTCTCGAGGCGCCTTTTGAATCTCACGTTTTTGGACTAACAACGAAGATCGCGGGATATACTGTCATATATCCCTCCCCCACTCACTATTTTAAAATTAAGGTATCTATCTATAAAATATATAATATTTTGTTTTAACTAGTGTGGATAAATTTATGGCGGCTAAATCATAATTTTTATTTACACTAGTTTGACATAAGTGACCTAACCAATTTTAACTCTTAAAATTGTATCACTAACATTTCATTAGTCTCTACTAATAGTTTTACTCAATTAAACTAATTTAATTAGAGTGGTATTAGTGAGCTGTTATATTTTAACTCTTAAAATACTAGAACACTAAAAGTCTAAAATTTATGGAATTCTAAAAAGGTCAAAATTTTAATTAAACATTTTAATAAATTTTAGTGCGTTATAAAATCCAATGATACGTGGAATTGTATCCCGAGTGGAGACCATATTACCGTCCATTCGGATTCGGCTATGGAATTTATATTCGGGTTTCCATCCTATATACCAATGGAATTTATTATGCACCAATTAAGCCCAATATATTAGAATTCAAATTTTAAACCATAAATCCAATTAATCTAATTAATTGATTTCCATGCATATCACATTCTAATTTAAAATTTTTAAATTACATAAAATCATATTTTTATGTCTATAATGATAATGCATCTAAAACATGTTATGGCATATAAAATACAAGAGTGGGCACCCTAAGCTATATGACATGTTATTCAAACAATTCGAAATATACATTCATATAACATAAAAAAATATTTTGCATTGACCGGGCTCTTATTTTTCCTATACTAATCTTATTAGTACATAAGATTCACCAAGGCATCCCTTGGTCTTCAAATCCCGCTTCAAAGTGGTGTTGGCTCCTTTTGCGACTTCGGTGCTCCAAATTACAAAAATTGAAATTTTACATTGAAAAATAAAATTACAACAAATGTAAACAATGGCCTTACATCCCAAAAACAAAACCAACTACAAAATAAGAGCCGGAAAAATTTACGACCAATGCAAAATCCATTCATCACATGAAATAAGAAAAATATTCATCATATGAATATCATATTGTGCCCACTCATCTAAACATGCATATCATATTTATAACTCATATAAATATATTAAAAATAGAAACTTTAAATGAAAAAGAGAAGGTTTAAGAACACTTTTCAACCTCACTCTTGATGCCAATTGTAGGAAACGCTTTCCTAGCGCAGCGGAAGCGGCTTAGGCACACGGATCGGACTTGAAAAAATTTGCTGCTTTCCCCTTCCTTTAGCCGAATGGAACCAGCAAGTCTACTGAAATTTTGCTTCTGTTTCGGACAAGATTTCAACCCCGGAATGCTCCCGAAACAATCCCCGAACAGCCCCCGAACTGCAGTGAAATAATGGATTGTTTTGGACCCGTTACACAACGGAACTGAACACAAATCAGCCCATGATTTGCATGAACTGCAAGGATGTTTTTGGTCTGATTTTTCACTCAAGATACAGCCACAATACAGCCCTAAATGGTTCCCTAAGTGTTTTCCAAAATCCCAAATTAAAACGAAACAAACCGAGCCCCGAATCAATTATATGATTCACGGCAATGGACAATAAAATACTCCCACTGCCGTGAGATAGAGAAGATGAGTATAATGATTTTGGTTCAACGCCACAAGGTCTTCCGAGCTATGTCTCACAACCAACGGAAAGTAGTGTGGGCTACACATACAAAATAAATCCCTAAACAATTTAGAGATTTAATCACACTTAGTATATTTTTCTTATTTTTGTTCTTCAATGGAATCTCTTAACTTTTGAGAGAATGGTGAAGAAGAAGAAGGTGGCTAAGGTTGCAAGAATGAGAGTCATCCAAAAAGAAAATCAAATTTCATTTTTATACTTAGGTCAATTGTTTCCAAAAACAAAACAAGCTCTCCCATCCCTCTTTGGTGAAAATCGGCCAAGGCTAGGAATTTGTAACATCAAATTTTTAATTACCATTATTAAAAATATGTTATAAAATTGAATAAGCAATTAACCATATTGAAAGTCATAACTTCCAATATTAATGGTAAGGATTATTTTATTTCCAAAACAAACAAATCCATTCCCTTTTCAAGCCTTGTAATTTTCGGCCATGGCATATATTCTTTTATTAATTTTGTAACAATTGTATTAGCTTTCCATAAAGCCAAAGATGTTACAAAATCAAAAAGGTTTAATGCCATTATTGATTTGTAACTTCCAAAATAAATCAAGTGTTTCCAAAACCTTTTAATTTGGAATTACAACTTTAGCCTTACTTTAAATTATATCATATATAATTTAAATCATTAATAATAAATAATTATCATATAATCATTTATTATACAAATCATACATTAACTTTTAATATATAGTTCCAAGTGTGACATTATTAATATTATTAATCATATTAATAATATTTATTCTTTTGTAAGTATATAATTGGACTATCCAATTATACTAAATCCGCTATAGTATATTGAGCTAGCACGGGGACCAAATGGACCTACGGCTCCGAGCTCCAATAATCTCGAAATATTAATTAAGCTCTTAATTAAATATTCTGAATTATTAACTTTGGGTTATTCCACTAAAAATCTGAAGTTTCACTCTCGTTGCCGCAGATGATATATTAAGCCGAACGAAGTCGGTGTCCATCGATATAGTCATTACATATCGATTTGACCCTTCATGAGTATCTCATAATTAGAGCCGGGTCATAATGTCTGTTAACCCCTCTAATTATTTTTACCCTAAGTACCATTGATTCTCTAATGAACGATTTATTCATAACTATTATGAAGTTTAATCTTTCTATTCGTAATAGAAAGACTTGGGCGCTCAAATCGGTCAAGCACCGAATCAACCCTTAAGAAATATATTCCTCTACTTCTTGTAAGAAGGAGTAAACTCCATGTCTATGTAAAACGTTCCCAGCTACACAACAGACCATGCCCCCAAAATACGTAGTTATTGGCCGGGACTGCTACACTAACCTCACCTTTGTAAATCAAAGGACATGGCCTCCCATGCAGAAGTTCGTAGTACACTCAGGATTAAGATCAAACCATATATGACCATCTAGTAGATCGAAATGACCTTCTTAGTTTAACGGATATTATAAGAATGTCATTTACATCTGGGTCCAGTCCTATATGATCGCTGTTGGGTTTTCTAGGTCAAACCAAGATCAAATTAAGCGATGAAATGTGCAAATACAACAAAGTAAAGTAGCGGAAAGACTCACTTTGATCGGCTTTTGCGATGCGAAGACAACAAAAATTCTGCTCCAAGCTTTTCTTCCTTGTGTGTTTCGGCCAAGGTCCATTTGTTGTGTTCTTCAAGCTCCAATATATTTTCCTAACCTTTTTCCTCTGAATCAACTAAGCTTTGGCTTTGGCACAACAAACTTAATGATCCCAGTTAAGTGAAACCCATTGACCTTGGAAAGCTTCGTAATGGATGTCGATGGATAAGAAGTGATCTTGACTTTGGCCAACAAATCACAACTTGGACAAGACACCGATATGGAACAAAGCCTTCAGCATTCAAACACATCCGTGATGGACAAAGGTCTTGACTTTGGCCAACAAACCAGTGCCAATCTTGGATCTTGAGAATGAATCATTCAATGGAAGGAAAAACGCTTAATATGTGTTGAGGGTTTTTTTGCGTAATTGGCAACCAATTAATTATCTTTGTTAAGGTCTCATTGATGAATACTAAAAAGTGCATATTTATTAGACGATAAGTTAATCATTTTACACTTATAGTTTCATTAATCCCCTTAAATTGACTTATTTGTGTAAATATTTTAAAGTTATGCTTTGAGTGCTTTTACTGTGTTATTTTATATTTTTGTCAGGAAAAATACTGATCGGAAGCTCGACGGGACAAATCAGAGGTGAAAAAAATATTCTGCAAGCACGTCGTAAAATTGACAAGCACGTCGTAAAATCTACAAGCACGTCGTAAAATCGGCAAGCACGTCGTAAAATCGGCAAGCATGTCGTAAAATCCGCAAGCACGTCGTGACACGTGGAACCTTTACGTTGCGACACGTGTCCCCAACGTGGCTTCACCATTATCTGACACGTGTCCCCAACATGGCTTCATCATTCTTTGACATGTGTCCACAACATGCATTCGCTGGTCTGGGCGGCGAATTTGCCTATAAAAAGGAGCGTTCGGCATTAGAAATTTTCATACTTTCTTTACTTATTCCTCTGTAATTCTTGGAGAGAGAGTGTCTTGTTTGTTTATTTACTTAAAGCTTTTTGTAATGTCTTTTTCTTTCAATAATAAAAGTACGAATATATTTTATTACAAAATGAGTTGCTAATTTATTTTCTGCTGGAGTAAGGGTGAAGCTTTTATAATGAGAACATAGACTAAACTCGCTTTTATTATAATAAATAAATTGAAATCTAATGATTAAAACTTGATTTAAATCTAGATTAATTATTGACAATATTTATACCGCCTTTATGGCTGGTTTTATCTGTCTACCGCCTTTATGGTTGGTTTTATCTTTATACCGCATTTATGGCCGGTTTTATCTTTATACCGCCTTTATGGCCGGTTTTATCTTTATACCGCCTTTATGGCTGGTTTTATCTGTCTACCGCCTTTATGGCTGGTTTTATCTTTATACCGCCTTCATGGCCGGTTTTATACGATTTTGGCATAATTAAGTACCTTGGTAGGACTTGTTATAGACAAACGGTATCACCGCCTTTATGGCTGGTTTTATATTTTTGGCATGTTTAGTACCTTGGTAGGACTAAGTATTGACATAAACGACTACCGCTTTTATGGCTGGTTCTTTTTATAGGCATAATTAATTCCTGTAATAAATTAAGAGGGTAAAAATGACAATTTATAAATTATGATAAAGCGAGATTTCTAAATGTTTAAAAGACTAAAAGTGGATCCCAAAACTCCAGCATTTCTTTCTATTATTATATTCCAACCTAAAATCCTCCAACTACTTCAACAAAGCAAACTTTTCTTTTCTGCTTTGTTCAATATTCTACTTTGCTAAATCTTTTCTCTGTGGATCGACCTCGGACTCACCGGGTTATTTATTACTTCGACACTCTTATACTTGGGAGTAAAAGACCACTTTTCGAGCGTGTCAAGTTTTTGGCGCCGTTGCCGGGGAAGTATTATTTAGTAGATAGAATATTTATTAATTTATTCTTTCTCTACTTTTCTTTTCTTTATTTTTATTTCGTAATTTGTTTTTATTTAATTTCTGCATCTTATCTTCCTCTTATTTTCTTTTATTTTTGTAGATCCAAACTATCCTGATTAATCATTGATGAACCCTGAACCCAGAAATCCCACATATAGGGAGACCTTGTTCTTAATTTTTATTGGTTACAGGAAACAGAAAAATCAACTTAAAAGATGTTTACTGTTCATAAAAGAATTTTTTGAACCATCCCCACGTAAAGATGCTCTCATAAAACTTCACGAAAACATAATTCAAGACATTGAGAAAAATGAGCGAGAGATTCAATTGAGATCGGAATTAACAAGGGTTAGAGGACGTTTTTAGATCTAAATCACTGCATTTGTATTTTCCTTAATTTGTTCTTTTCATTTTTTAGTTTAATTTCATTTTCAAGTTTTGTATTTGCAATTTCATATTTTTACATATAGTTTTTTTTTAAGTTGCTTGAAACACTGGTCTCGAACATCTAGTGGCAGATTAAAAAGAGAGTCCTCATCACCTTCATTGTTAGTCAGAATGGCTGAAAACCAAATTGAAAATCCACCTGCCCAAGTTGAAAGCCAAGTTAATCAGGAAGAAAACGAGTCTCAGCATGGAGATCCTAATCACCCTGGAACACTCAGACAATTCATGAATCCCACTAGGTCAGGATCACCATCTGTATTGTTTTTCCTCCAGAAGCAGCACGTTTCAATTTTAAATCAAGTGTCATCAATCTTTTACCCACATTCCATGGTCTAGAATCAGAAAACCCTTATCAGCACCTAAGAGAGTTCGAAGAATTATGTAACACTTGCACAGACCAAAATTGTAGCATGAATATAATTCGGTTAAAGTTTTTTCCCTTTTCTTTAAAGGATAAAGCTAAAATTTGGCTACAAAATCTTAGGTCAGGATCTATTAGAACATGGGATGATTTACAAGAGCAGTTTCTTAAAAAGTTCTTTCCCTCTCATATGACAAATTCCTTTAAGAGAAGAATCACAACATTCACACAAGAGTCGAGGGAAACACTTTACCAATGTTGGGAGAGGTATAAAGAGATGTTAAATATTTATCCACATCACGGGTTTGAAACATGGAGGTTAGTTGCCCAATTCTACGAGGGTTTAACACCTCAAGGTAGACAAGTAGTGGAGATTATGTGCAATGGTGAATTTAGGGACAAAGATCCCGAAGATGCACTAGATTACCTAGAGCACATAGTAGAGAATACACAACAATGGGATACAATTGGTACATATGAGTCATCTGTTAAAACACAGCCATCTGGTAGAGGTATGTTTACCTTAGGGAAGACCATGACCTTGCTGCAAAGTATGCATTTCTGTCTAAAAAAATTGAGGCTTTAGAAACAGGGAAGAGGGATCATGTAAGTCAGTTCAGGAAATCATATGTCAAATTTGTAGTTCAAATGAACATGTCACAGAAGTTTGCCCGTCCATACCATCCCTGAAAGACTGTCTCCATGACCAAGTCAGTTCCATAAACACATTCAATAGACCAAATCCAAACTCATACTCACAGACCTATAATCCTAGTTGGAGAAACCATCCAAACTTCAATTGGAGGAATGATAATCAAGCACAACCTTCACACCAACCTCCCCAGTTTCACCAGAATTTCTGAAACTCCCAGAATTATCCACCATATGTCCCACCACCAAAGAAAACCATTGAAGATAACTTGAGTGCATTCATGGAAAAATAAGAATCCATCAATAACCAAAATGCACAAATGATGAATGATTTGAAAGAAACTTTTGATAAAATCACATCTTCTTGGGCCATTAAAGAGAAAGGTAAGTTTCCCGCACAACCTCAGTCAAATCCTAAAAGCCATCAAAACCCTCATTAGGGTAGTTCTGGAAGTCAACACTTAGACCAAGTCAAATCTATTATTACTCTTCGTAGTGGTAAGACCATCCACAGACCAATTCTTGAACCTCATGAAACTGAGGAAAAATCATAATCAGATGGTAAGGAAGGGGTTGATGAACCATTACCCATCGTTGATAATAACAGTTTTTCTCATACACCTCTATTTCCTCAGGCATTAAAAACAAAGAAATTGAACCATTCCCCAGAGATTTATGAAATATTCAAACAGGTAAAGGTCAATATCCCTTGTTAGATCATTCAACAAATACCATCTTATGCCAAATTTCTGAAAGATCTGTGCACCATTAAAAGAAAACACCAGGTAAGAAAGAAATCTTTTCTAGCTGAACAGGTAAGTTCCATTCTCTCATAATAATGCATTAAAATACAAAGACCCTGGTTGTCCAACTATTTCTTGTATTATTGGAAATCAAAACATTGAACATGCTTTGCTTGATCTTGGAGCTAGTGTAAATTTACTGCCATTTTCGGTTTACCAGCAACTTAATATCGGTGAGATGAAACCAACCTCAACTACCATTTTACTTGCCGATAGATCAGTTAAGTTACCAAAAGGAATTGTGGAAGATGTGTTATTACAAATCGATAAATTCGTATATCCTGTGGATTTTATTGTTTTAGAACACAACCTATGGCAGAGAGTTATAAGCCAATCCCTGTAATACTTGGTCAGCCATTTTTAGCAACAGCTAACGCTTTAATAAATTGCAGGAATGGAATCATGAATCTTTCTTTTGGCAACATGACATTAGAGTTAAATATTTTTAACATGTGCAAACAGCCATATGATGAAGATAATGAAAACGAAAGCGTAGAATCAATTGAACCTATTGTGGATGAGCATATTCATGGGAGCTTATCTGATCCCATGAAATTTTTTACTGCTAATTATGTTGAGTCAAGTGCACAAACTGATTCAGATATTACTAATGATTTTCTACTTGACTCTATTCAGGTATTGTAAGACGATGAAGAATTGGGAATACTGGAAGAAGAAAAACATGAAAGAAGCACCCAATTTGGAGTTAAAAGCTTTGCCAGAGAGGACTGAAATATGCATTTCTAGAAGATAATCAAACTTACCCTGTGGTAATTTCTTCTTCTCTCACAAGCGATCAAGAAGGTAAACTTTTAAATGTGTTGAAAGAACATAAACTGTCAATTGGATGGACTTTAAAAGACATAAAAGGTATTAATCCATTAATTTGCACACATCGAATACATCTAAAAGATAATGCTAGGACATATCGTCAACCCCAAAGAAGATTAAACCTTCACATGAAAGAAGTAGTAAAAACTGAGGTCCTTAAACTTCTTGATGCATGCATTATCTATCATATTTCTGATAGTAAGTGGGTAAGTCCTACACAGGTTGTACCTAAAAAGTCTGGAATCACTGTTGTAAAAAATGATAAAGGGGAATTAATCCCAACTCGCATTTCATCTAGTTGGCGTATGTGCATTGATTATAGAAAATTGAATGACGCAACTAGAAAAGATCATTTCTCTTTGCCATTTCTTGACCAAATTTTAGAAAGAGTAGTTGGACACCCTTATTATTGTTTTCTTGATGGTTACTCAGGTTATTATCAGATTCACATTGCTTTAGAAGACCAGGAAAATACCACATTCACATGCCCTTTTGGAACATTTGCATTTAGAAAAATGCCATTTGGACTCTGTAATGCACCTGCAACATTCCAACGATGCATGTTGAGCATATTTAGTGACATGGTTGAACACTGTTTAGAGGTCTTTATGGATGATATAGCTGTCTTTGGAAATTCATTTGATAATTGCTTGACTAATCTGGAAAATATTTTGAAAAGATGTAAAGAAAAAGGACTTGTGTTAAATTGGGAAAAATGCCATTTCATGACGGATTCAGGAATATTTAGGACACGTTGTGTCGTCTAAGGTATTGAGGTTGACAAAGCAAAAATAGAGGTCATTTCTAAATTACCATCACCAAAAATAGTCAGGGACATTCGTTCTTTTTTAGGACATGCAGGATTTTATAGGAGGTTCATTAAAGACTTCAGTACCATATCCAGACCCTTATGTAACCTCCTATTAAAAGATGCAACATTTGAATGGACAGAAGAATGTCAAAAATCATTCCAAAAAATTATCAGTCTTTTGACTTCTGCTCCTATTATGCAATCCTTTGATTGGTCCTTGCCCTTTGAGCTAATGTGTGATGCTAGTGATTATGCAGTTCTGGGGCAGAGAAAGGAAGGTAAACCGCATGTGATATATTACGCCAGTAGAACATTAAATAGTGCACAAATGAATTACACTACCACAGAAAAAGAACTACTTGCTGTAATATTTGCATTGGATAAATTTCGATCATATTTAATCGGTTCTTCAACTGTTGTTTACTCTGATCATGCTGCTGTTAGATATTTGATGTCTAAATAGGATGCCAAGCCAAGATTAATATGATGGATTTTGTTGCTTCAAGAATTCAATATCACAATCAAAGAGAAAAATGGGGCAGAGAACGTGGTTGCAGATCACTTATCGAGACTCACAAACGAGTCACTAATCGATACCACTCCTATCAATGACTCTTTCCCCGATGAATTTTTATTTTCGGTAAATGTAATGCCTTGTGTGCTAATATTGTCAATTTCTTGTGATAGGAAAGATACCCTCAGACTGGAGCCAACAAGATAAGAGGAAATTTTTGACCGAAGTCAAAAGATTCTACTGGGATGATCCTTATCTGTTTAAATGTGCCCTGATCAGATTTTCAGACGATGCATACCTGACAGTGAGATAAGTGGTGTTATTCATTCTGTCATTCAGAAGCATGTGGAGGTCATTTCTTATCTAAGAAAACCGCTGCAAAAATCTTGCAGTGTGGATTTTATTGGCCCACCATTTTTAAAGATACATACACTTTCTGCAAAACTTGCGAAAATGTCAAAAGTTGGGATCTATTTCAAAAAGAAACATGATGCCTTTAAATCCTATCATTGTCATCGAAATCTTTGATTGTTGGGGGATAGATTTCATGGGCCCATTTCCACCATCCTTTGGATTTTTATATATTTTAGTTGCAGTCGATTATGTTTCAAATGGGTCGAGGCAATTCCTTGTCGGAACAATGATCACAGAACTGTGATCAAATTTTTAAGAGAAAACTTATTGAGTCGATTTGGAATTCCTCGGTCCATAATAAGTGATGGAGGTAAACACTTTTGTAATAGACCTTTTGAATCCTTAATGAAAAAGTATGGAGTCACACACAAAATTTCCACCTCTTATGACCCTCAGACAAATGGACAAGTAGAATTAGCAAATAGGGAAATTAAACAAATTCTAGAAAAAACGGTTAACCCAAAATCGTAAAGATTGGTCTCTTCGACTAACTGATGCACTCTGGGCATATCGAACAGCATTCAAAACATCCTTGGGTATGTCTCCATATCGTCTAGTTTATGGAAAACCTTGTCATTTGCCTGTAGAACTTGAGCATAAAGCATTTGGGGCTATTAAAGCATTTAATTCAACCTTGAAAATGCTGGTCATGAACGTAAATTGCAACTAAATGAAATTGAAGAGTTAAGGAATGATTCATATGAAAATACGAAAATTCTTAAAGCCAAAACTAAAGCCTTTCATGATAGTCGAATTTTACGAAAAATATTTGAAGTTGGTCAAAATGTTTTGCTTTATAATTCTCGTCTTCATTTATTTCCTGGAAGTTAAAATCCAAATGGAGTGGCCCATTTATTGTGAAACAGTTTACCCATACGGGGCTATTAACATTGAGAATCCTAGGGACGGTGATGTATTTAAAGTAAATGGACAGTGTCTGAAACCCTTTTTGGAGTACTCAAAATTTCAAGAAACTTTTTTCCTGTCAGACCAATATACCTTGATTGATGTAGTTTCTTTCATGTTCTGTTTAATATTCTATAATTTCCATTGTTCTTAGTTTTGTAGTGTTCTTGTTGTTTTATTTTATCTCACACCCCGGTAAAGCAGCGATAACGGTACTACCGCTCGTGACTCAAGTCGGTTATTTCAGTTTCCTAAAAACTGATACCCTACAAACTAAGGCATGGAAGAAATCTCGCAACCCTCCATAAATATTTTTCATGCACTTCCCCGAAATGCTCTGATTAAAATTTACAAGTCCGCACAGAAAGATTGAGAATTCTTATGATTCATGGTATTCCTAATGATATTCGTTGGGTAATCGAAGCAAGGATTCGTTTGGCAGGTGAGTCACCTGACTCATTCATTCCTTACATGCCTAGTTTAGGGAAAAGCATCTATTCTAAAAAATGAAGAGCTAAACAAATGGGTGTTTGTTATAAGTGTGCACGATGTGCACGATGTACGTGCAACACTCATTGTCGTTCTTTAGGAATGGTGTCTGATAATCATCATGAGGATAAAATACAATTCATTAGGGATGGACTGAGTAAGGAGCCTTTTGATGATATATCATTACTCTTGAGACGCATCCTAGTGGATATTTTCATCATGAAATTCTCAGATTACGCACACAATTTCATAAAGAAAAACAACCATACAGTCTCGGGAATCTGACTTTAAAAGACCTTATTTGCCAATGTATAAGAAAATTGGATGGGAAGCCTATCCCCGACCCATAGAGGGCGTTCAAACTGTTACTGGACGTAAACCAGAGGAAGATGTGAGCCACAATCACAAATACTAGTATATATTATTGCATTGATTTCTTTACTTTAATTATTGTTTTCCTTTACTTTTTGCCGACAGTATCTAACATTTTTGTTCACGATCTATTTTTCTGATAGTTATCATTTTCATATTAGTGCATTTCTCACTCACCCTTTTCAGGATCTATACATTCAGCTCGTCATTTCCTTTCTCAACCATCTACTAAGAAAGCAGCACAAATTAGACTAACTTTAAAACGAACGATTCCAAATGGAGAACTACTTCTTAGCTAAAGACTATTTGGAACCACTAAATTGGGTAGTTATGGCAATATGCAACGGAGATAAACTCAAATTTTGTTGAGGCACGAGGAATGGTGGTTATGGCAAACAGAAATATGCCCTTAGTATATGGCGGTGGCAATCTTGGATTGATGGGTGTATTTCAAAAGCTGTACAAGAATGTGGAAGTCAAGTTTTGGGGATCATCCCAAAACCTTTAACAGAAAGCCACATCATCGGAAAATCAAATGGAGAAGAATGTATTGTCCCAGGTATGTCTGAAAGACTCACTGAAATGATCAATCATGTTGATGCTTTCATTGCTTTACCAGGTGGGCTCGGAACGTTGGAAGAAATATTCACTGTTGTGTCATGGGCAAACTTGAATATTCACCAAAAACCTATTGGGCTATTTAATGTTAATGGATTTTTCGATTTGCTTTTAGTATTTCTTGAAATGCCAAAAGGAATGGGTTTATTTCCAAACCGGTAAGAGATATCTTCTTAACTGCACGAACAGCTGATGATTTAATTGACCAACTCTTAGCTTATGAACCAAAAATCGACCCTATTCTTTCCAAGTTGAACTGGTCTGGTAACGATCGTGGCGAAAAGCGCAAAGTAAACCTGGACCTTAATCTGTAATCTTTAGTTATTCCACAATAACCAGGTGATATCTTCTAAACTCTTTCTTTCTTTCTTTAAACATTGGGGACAATGTCTCATTTTGGTTGGGGGAGATGATAGTTTAGAAAAATAAATTTTCATGTTTATATCTGTTTCATTGATGTTAGTTTTTATTGTGTTGTTATTTTGTGTGTAAAAATATATATCCATATATATACACACAAAATAACAACAAATTTGTTTTCTAAACCAAGTGGAATTGTTGTTCGAGGTGGTTGTGTAAGGAGTTTTCACTCCTGAGACGCATCTCAATATAATTCGTAACAAGTTATTTATCGTTCCTTTCTTTTTTGAATCATTTAAATTTTTGAATTCTCCATAACATTGATTAAATTTGATCTTTATATGCTCGTCTGGCTGATATTATCAACAATATGGTAACATATGACCATTGGTGGTAAGTGAAAATTTTGTAATATTCAGTTATCTAATTTGTTGGAGGTAACACCTAAAAGCAGTGAAATTTCTTATTTTGCAAAACTGAAAAAGAAAAAAAGAAGAAGAGAAGTTTGAATAAAGTTCGTTTTGTAGCCTTTCTAACCTGAGCAATTAAGTCCGAATGGGTGTTTTAACACTTAGTACCCTAAGACCAACTGGTCTGGGAATTATTGGCCCAAAGCTCGTTACAAGGGTTAAAAAGAAAACTTAAGGAAATCGGACACTGTTTATCTGAGATCCGAGCAATTGAACCCGTATGAGTGTCTTAACTCCTAGTGCCCTAAAACCAACTGGTTTGGGAGTCACTGGCCCAAAGATCGATATATGGATTGAAGATATATTTTAGACAATGCTTATCTGAGATCCGAGCAATTAAGCCTGTAGGGATGTCTTAACACCTAGTGCCCTAAAACCAACTGGTTTGGGAGTCACTGGCCCAAAGTTCGATACATGGATTGAAGATATGTTTATAAATAAACTTTCACTGCCAAAAAAAGTGTAAACTCTAATATAATCTTAGGACAAAAATATTACTCTCTTTTCAATAAATACATGTGATATTGTGGGCACAATATAATGATTAATACCTTATTTTATGAGTATATTGAAGAATGGTAAAAAAAAGTACAGGAGAAGTCATTTATTTGATTATTCAGAAAAAAAGAAAACAATTGTAGACTTAGATAAGAATTTTTCTTCTGCTTGAATTACTAGGGACTAGTAATAAGCTGGTTGGGGGTGTGATGAATACTAAAAAGTGCATATTTATTAGACGATAAGTTAATCATTTTACACTTATAGTTTCATTAATCCCCTTAAATTGACACATTTGTGTAAATATTTTAAGGTTATGCTTTGAGTGCTTTTACTGTGTTATATTATATTTTTGTCAGGAAAAATACTGGTCGGAAGCTCGACGGGACAAATCAGACGTGAAAAAAATATTCTGCAAGCACGTCGTAAAATTGACAAGCACGTCGTAAAATCTACAAGCACGTCGTGACACGTGGAACCTTTACGTCGTGACATGTGTCCCCAACGTGGCTTCACCATTCTCTGACACGTGTCCCCAACGTGGCTTCACCATTCTTTGACACGTGTCTACAACATTCATTCGCTGGTCTGGGCGGCGAATTTGCCTATAAAAATGAGCGTCCGGCATTAGAAATTTTCATACTTTCTTTCCTGATTCCTCTGTAATTCTTGGAGAGAGAGTGTCTTGTTTGTTTATTTACTTAAAGCTTTTTGTAATGTCTTTTTCTTTCAATAATAAAAGTACGAATATATTTTATTACAAAATGAGTAGCTAATTTCTTTTCTGCTGGAACAAGGGTGAAGCTTTTATAATGAGAACATAGACTAAACTCGCTTTTATTATAATAAATAAATTGAAATCTAATGATTAAAACTTGATTTAAATCTAGATTAATTATTGATAATCTTTATACCGCTTTTATGGCTGGTTTTATCTGTCTACCGCCTTTATGGCTGGTTTTATCTTTATACCGCCTTTATGGCCGGTTTTATCTTTATACCGCATTTATGGCTGGTTTTATCTGTCTACCGCCTTTATGGTTGGTTTTATCTTTATACCGCCTTCATGGCCGGTTTTATATGATTTTGGCATAATTAAGTACCTTGGTAGCACTTGTTATAGACAAACGGTATCACCGCCTTTATGGCTGGTTTTATGTTTTTGGCATGTTTAGTACCTTGGTAGGACTAAGTATTGACAGAAATGACTACCGCTTTTATGGCTGATTCTTTTTATTGGCATAATTAATTCCTGTAATAAATTAAGAGGGTAAAAATGACAATTTATAAATTATGATAAAGCGAGATTTCTAAATGTTTAAAAGACTAAAAGCGGATCCCAAAACTCCAGCATTTTTTCTATTATTGTATTCCAACCTAAAATCCTCCAACTACTTCAACAAAGCAAACTTTTATTTTCTGCTTTGTTCAATATTCTACTTTGCTAAATATCTTCTATCTGGATCGACCCCGGACTCACCGGGTTATTTATTACTTCGACTCTCTTATACTTGGGAGTAAAAGACCACTTTTCGAGCATGTCACTCATCATACACCCTTAAACATAGATTATAAAAACATAATAAGGCGCGTAAATAAATTAATAATGATAATATGCGGATGGATATTTAAAACAACTTGATCCTAGAACAAATCTCTCCATTTCCTCTCTCCCGCTAGCAAAAATCTTACTTCTACCAATTACATAACACTTCTAAAGAAACCTCATTTACATTGAGGGGAATAGGTGAGAAGAGAAATACAAAGAGTCAAGAGGTAATTGGCTGGACTCGCAGGTCCAATTTAATAAATTCTAAATTTATTACAACAATTTCCAAAATTGCCCTCACCCATCTAATATCCATCCGATATACATTATTCATACATCACATCCATGTATTCACACAAAGCATGTTATCAATCAATCTAATCCAATTAATTAATTTGAAATTAATGACCATCCAATGTTCAAACAACGATTTGATTTGCGCGAGTCAAACTCGTTTTAAGAATAAGTACTCAAAGTACGAATTCTTGAATTATATTAAACTACAACATTAAATCCAATTTAATTTGTATTTAATACTAATTCTATATTTAATTCTAAATTAAATAATTACACTTTTTTAATGAGCCTTTGCGACTTAGATTCTAAATCTAATCATTACGGGTCTCAAAGCCCAATTAACATCAATGTCAATTTAATTAAAGTCCAATAGGTTTTCAATTAATTTATAAGGCATGGACTTTGGCAACCAAAGCCCAATAAGGAATCACCCTTTTGCCAAAAATCAATTTAGGCCCATTCGACCCAATTAAAATATTAAAGGCCCATTTTATTATATTTGGACTTTATGGATATGGTTTTGGGCCCAATTGGATCCAACCAATTAACATAAACCATACTTGGCCCAACCAAGCCCATTAAGCCCAAATACAACTTTAAAAGCCCAATTCCAAATTTAGCCCAACTAATTAAATTACAAAATTCCAAATTTCACAATTTAATTATCTAAAGTGTATAAGCCATAATTAATAAGTCAAATTAACATTTCCAAAATACCAATTACACTAATTAATCATGTTTTCTAATTATCAATTCATGTCCTACACAATTGAAGCAATTTAGGGTTTTTGTCCGATTTCGATTTTAATCCAATTAAATCATAAATCAATATTTCCCAAGTCATTCAAACTCATCCAATGATTCAAAAAAAAATCACCATGACATTTAGGGCATACAACTTTCGGCCAAGCCAAGTTTTGGGGAAATTTTGATCCAATTCAATTTTCATCAAATTGATCACAAATAACTCTAAGTTATCATCATTCAAGCATACTCAAACAATCAATTTCATCCAAACATGCTCAAATCAATTTTACCCAATTTTACCCTAAATCAATTTCATGCTTAAATAAGGCTCTGATACCATTGTTGGGTTTCTACTATAGTCCCAAGATCATTCAAGCAATGAAAGTAATGTGAATACTATAAAGAAGTATGGCGGAATCATACTTACAATGAACGGATTTGCGATGCGATGAATACAAAACTTTTCCTCATCCATGGAAGCTCTCGGCCATGCCCAAAATTCTGTGCTCCAAGTTTCGGTCAACCCTCTTCATGTGTGCTCCAAGCTCCAAGCTTTGTAAATGGTGATTCCATTCTCAAGGGTTTGTTTCCCTATCACCTTTGGATGACTCTTTAGTGTGCTAGCACTTGGAAAAAATTACCACAAATTCTTCCTAAAGCTTCTCCTTGCTCACGGCATTGAGAGAAATTTGAGAGACAAAAATTGGCCCTTGGCCGAATGTAGAAGGAGAGAAGAGAGAAGTGATGAGTTGTGTGTGTTGTGTAATCTAATACACAAAAATGAAAGTCAAATACCAAATAAATTAAAAATGGTAAATGTCTTTCAAGCCATCACTTTAGTGTGTTCCACACTCAACCATCAACCAACAACTTACATCCCATTAAAGTGATAAAGTTGACTAGTGATGTGATGATTGATGTGACTTGTGGGCCCCACTCGATTCGAAATGCGAGTGGGCCCGCAAACACTCCCGGGCTCGGGTTCGCTAATTTTGAATTAACGAATTTTCTATTGCGACGTAATTAAATCAAATTTAATTAAAATTATGCCTAGCAAAATTACTATTCATATCGTTAATGAATTAATTCTAAATTAACTCGTTCGCCCGAATTAAAATCCAATTTTAATTCCGCGTCGAAATCTAATTTCGTTTAATATATCGAATATATAATTTTATCGATTAATTCCAAATTAATCGTTCTCTCTCTTTAAATAATATTTTATCCCAGATAAAATATCTCTGTAATTAATCCTAGATTAATTTTCTCTCTCTAATAATTAATCCCAGATTAATTATGTCTGAGTCATAGGTCATCGGTGAATCTTCAGGAAGCGACCCATGAGATCCCCGGATATGTTGGCAGTAAATCCGGTCGTCGGACTATCCGAACACGTACGTACCTAGTACTACGTTTTTACCGATTTACAAGACATGGTTGGCTTCTAGCAAAGCACCATGCCTACCCAATTCTCCAGAAATATTCTTAAAGGAATATGTAATCTATAACAGGCGTAGTATACGTAGTATAGCGTATTACGATCCAGTATCGGATGTCACGTGCTAGGCCTGGGGCTGGAATAGTGTCTGCCCCGTACGAAGCACATGTCGCATCTCTGGTAACTAGTCTCTATAATCGGATAAACATGACCTAGTCATATTATCCCGATAGCTACAGCATATAAGAGCACCAGTTCTGTATCCTACGTGACCAAAACCAAAGTATATTGATTGTCGCAAGTACTAGCGGTGCTAGTCTCAGGTTAAGACCAAATACACCTACCCTGATTTGGACTTCCATAGACACATAGTCATACTACCAATGGAATTCCGATGCGTCTATCCAGAGCGAAGCTGTTTCCGTACCATCGGTAAACACAACCTCCTATCACACGTGCATAAGTATCCAATACTTAAATATATGAGAACTATGTTGTTATACTCCCAAACACGCACAAGTGCAATACTAGTCTATTCCGCATTATCGATGTCCAATCTCGATAATACTCCGACTATGGATATTTTAATGATTAAACCTTCATGGATTGATCATGTCTCATATCTTATCAATTCGGAACTAATCATGTGGACTTTTATCATTTATATATCCCGGTAATCTAATTACAAATGATAAAAGAGCAATTTCCTTTGTCACATAGTTAATTTGTACAACAACACCATGATCTGTACAAATAGTGATGATATGGGTCATAATTGTCTAACAATCTCCCACTTGGCCTATAGCCAATCACTCAAGTGTCCTACACTTGAACTATGTACGGTTCGCTCAAACTTCTGCTGAGAAAAATGCTTTCGTCAGCGGATTTGCGAGGTCATCATCTGATGCGATTTATTCGATCCTCACATCTCCACGATGTATGATCCGAACGAATCAGATGAATAGTTGAAGTATATACTTGGATCGTTGATGAGACCTTTAATTCTTTAGTCTGTGCTGTAGCCTAGCTCAGCTGCTAACAAAACTACTCCTAATCCAATTAGGATTATTAAGATCCAAATGGCTTCTATTGCTGCCTCAGCTGCAGCAATATTCCACTTTTGTTGTTTATTCGGTAACAGTATCTTGTTTGGAAGATTTCCAGCTCACTGTTCCGTTATTCAAACTATATAGTACCCTTTTTCAATTAATAGTCATTTTTGTCGGTTTGGAAACTTGAAGCAGTGAACCCAGTCACTTCAAGTTCTCCTTCTCCATGGCTTAAGAAAGCATCCTTAGTTCTTCTAAGATACTTAAGGATGTTCTTAACATCAATCCAGTGACTATTACTTGGATTGGCCAGATTGTGACTCCATATGCTCAAATCATATGAGACACCAGGTCGCGTACATTTATTTCAATGTACGAGTACTCAGAGAATGCCAACAACTTTTAGATCTATCCCAATAGATCTTTATTCCTAGAATAAAGGTTGTTTCTCCCAAGTATTCTACGGAGAATTTTTTATGAAATCCAAGCTTTCACCGATTGTATTATGGGAATGTCATTTCCAAGGAATGATATATCATCATTATATAGGACAATCACTGTCAGTGCGCTCCCACTAACCTCCTTATATACACAAGAATCATTTTCATTTTGAATTAAATCATATACCATTATGATTACATCAAAACGATAATTCGAAGAACGTAATGCTTGCTTCAATCCATAAATGGATCGAATTAACTTGCAAACCTTGTTTGCTCGTTTTGGTACGACAAAACCGTCAGGATGTTGTAAAAATCCTCCAAAAGGTTTCCGTTTAAGGAAAGCGATTTTGACGTTCAGCTGCCATATTTCATAAATGAAACATGCAGCATTAGCAAGCATTATCCAAATGGATTTAACCATGGCAACGATTAAAAGGTTTCTTCGTAATCGACACAATGTTGATAACGATACCCTTTTGCTACATGCCTAGCTTTGTACATTGGTATGTTGCCATCCATGTATGTCTTCCTTGAAGACTTATATAGTATCAATAGGCACAATGCCTTTCGGTACATCAACCAGTGTCCAAACTTGGTTGGTATACATAGAATCCATTTCGGATATCATGGCACTTTACCATAATAGGGACTTGTATCATTTCCACATACGTAGCCAGTTCGTATTCCTCAATAAGATTGACATCTACATGAGGTGAGATCAGAAACCCATACCTCTCAGGTTGTTTTCTGACTCTCTCCAAGTTACGCGGTTCTTGTGTATTCGAAGATTGTGGTACAGTTTCATCTCTGATGAACTGTTTGTGTTCCATTAGGACTCGGTGTCTGGAACAGTATTACGCCGATTTTCATCGAGTTTTACTTTCCTCCCACTTGCCACTGCATATAGGTATTCCTTTTAGGAAAACCGCATGGCGAGCAACAATTACATTGTTCTCTTGTGAGTTGTATAAGTACTATACTTTGGTTACCCTAGGACAACCCACAAATTAGGCACTTATCCGATTTGGGTTGTAGTTTGGTATCATCCAAACATATGCCCAGCATTCCCAAATCTATAGGAATGAGAAAACCTGGTTTCTTTCCTGTTCATATCTAATATGAAATCTGTCTAACAGATTTTTCATGGAACCTTATTCAAAATAAGTTTTTCACTGTTTAATGCGTATCCCTTGAAGGAAAATGGTAGCTCGGAGCGACTCATAATTAACCTAACTATGTCCAACAAAGTTCGGTTTATCCGTTTGGACACACCGTCAAATTGAGGTGTTCCGGAAGGAGTACATATTGAAATAATACCGTACTCTTTCAAGTAATTGAGAAACTTATTGCTTAAGTATTTTCCATTACGGTCTAACCGTGATGATTTTATACTTTAGCCGATCTGTTTGTCTACTTCGTGTCGAAACTCTTTGAATTTATCAAAAGTTTCCGATTTATGTTTCAAAAGAAACACATAACCATAACGCGATGCCACATCCATAAAGGTTACGAAGTGTTCATATCCACTTCCAGCCTAGCTAGATATGGGCCCACTTACGTTACTATGAACGAGGGCTAACAGATCGGTGGCACTTACACTTTTACCAAGTAAAATGTGTTTTAGGCACTTTACCTAATAAACTTGATTCGTAGACATCATTTGAATAGAATCAAATCTGTCCTAGTACCCACTCTTAGAAAGTATGAATATACGAGTCTTGTTAATGTGTCTCAGACAACAATGCCACAAATAAGTCTCATCTGATCAAATCAGTTTGAGCTATTTGTTTGTCATGTCATATGTTTGAGATTTATTTATATTCTAAATATAAATACTGTTATTCACATCTAATGTGTTTATCTCAATATCATCTTTATAAAATAAAACACTTTAGTGTTCTAGAATATAAAGGTATACCCGCAACGAGTTATACTCTGATATAGAGATAATGTTTCTAGTCAAACTAGTTACATTGTAACAGTTTCCTAATTTAAGTACACACCCGAAGGGCAGTTCCTAAACTTAGGTTTCTACGGTTAAAACAGCGACTCTCGTCCCGTTTCCGATTCGCAGATCAATCTCAACTGAAGTCAGTCTCCTGCTTATCAGCAGATTCTGCACATCAGTACATATATTTATGTACCACATCTAGTATCAAAATCCAATTTTGAAACTAATAGCGAACATGTTTATGACAAACATACTTGAAGCCAGAGCCTTGTCCCTCTTCACTTTCTTCATGTCTGTCTTGTTCATATGGCGGTCACGCTTCCAGTGACCCCGTTTGTCACAGTTTAGGTAGACATCTTGGGATATGTCCTTTTTTCTTCCTAGAAGACTTGTGATGATTTTGCCTTTGCCCAATTTAGAAGCTCTGGCTTTGCCTCCTAGAGCATAGCCATTAACTCTCCAAGAGTTTACTTTTGGTTCATAATGAACCTGCCCCATCTCTCGAGTAGAGACTATAAGATCAAATCTTTGGCAGTCTCAGCCACGTAGGTAATGCCTAACTAACCTAGCTTATCGATGTCAGCAATCATCTGTAACACCTAGTGCTCGACAGACGTGCCCCCTGACATACACGAGCTAAAGAGCTTCTTATGCAATTTATACATCTAAGATCTAAAAATAAATCTATGAAGATCTTTAATTTCATCATCTTGGTACAAGGATCTAATCCTTAATTTTGACGACGAAATTAAAGAGTTATTGCGGTAAGCATAAAGGATTGAGCACTAAAGTTATCAGCACATGAATCTTCCAAAGATCATGTTCTACTATTTGCTCAACTCCGGGCTTAGGCCCAAGAGGTTTCTCTATCAAATAAAGTAACTTCTCAGTTCTCAGGACTATCCTGAGGTTTTATTCCTAATTTGAAAATTAAAGCCGTTTAAAGACATTTTTAACCCAGGTTTATGTTTTAAACGCTAATCTTTCAATTATCTTGATTGCTATAGTCCAACTATCCAATCAACGATTTCAGGTACTATTGAATGTAATGATCACTATAGTCTAACTATATAATCAACTATAATTTAATTATTTAAATTCAAATATATTGATTACTATAATCCAATTATATAATCAACTATAATTTGATTGGTTAAATTCAAATATATTGATTACTATAATCCAATTATATAATCAACTATAATTTGAAGTAGTTTGAATACAGTCCAACTGTTTGATTAAAACAACGATTAAATATTAGTCCAACTAATATATTTAAGTTAATGACGAAAAATTGAAATGAGCGCGCATTGGCAAGTATCTAAACTAAATTGCAAATTTAATACTTGCCTCCCACTATTTTTCGGCGAGCCTCTAACCCTCTGTTGAGTACTCGAGAAACCTTGTTTCCTAGTGGGCTAGGATCCCGTTAAATAACACATAACCTTGACTTGGGCCAACAAGCTGTATGATATTTAACTAGGTAGATCTCTAAGATCAATTGGATCTCATCCAATTCCTAGATCCAGTAGGTGGACATCCAAATCCGAAACATATATACAATATATATGCCAATATATCCAATATATTTTCCTAATCGTTTTCCTCTGAATCAACTAAGCCTTGGCTTTAGCACAACAAACTTAATGATCCCAGTTAACCGAGACCTATTGACCTTGGAAAGCTTCGTAATCAATCTCGATGGACAAGAATTGATCTTGAATTTGGCCAACAAATCACAACTTGGACAAGACACCGATATGGAACAAAGCCTTCATGATTCAAGCACATCCGCGATGGAAAAAGGTCTTGACTTTGGCCAACAAACCAGTGCCAATCTTGGATCTTGAGAATGAATCATTCAATGGAAGGAAAAACGCTTAATATATGTTGAGGGTTTTTTTTTTTGCGTAATTGGCAACCAATTAATTATCTTTGTTAAGGTCTCATCATACACCCTTAAACATGCATTCTAAAAACATAATAAGGCGCGTAAATAAATTAATAATGATATGCGGATGGATATTTAAAACAACTTGTTCCTAGAACAAATCTCTCCCATTTCCTCTCTCCCGCTAGCACAAATCTTACTTCTACCCAATTACATAACACTTCTAAAGAAACCTCATTTACATTGAGGGGAATAGGTGAAAAGAGAAATACAAAGAGTCAAGAGGTAATAGGCTAGACTCGCAGGTCCAATTTAATAAATTCTAAATTTATTACAACAATTTCCAAAATTGCCCTCACCCATCTAATATCCATCAGATATACATTATTCATACATCACATCCATGTATTCACACAAAGCATGTTATCAATCAATCTAATCCAATTAATTAATCTGAAATTAATGACCATCCAATGTTCAAACAACGATTTGATTTGCTCGAGTCAAACTCGTTTTAAGAATAAGTACTCAAAGTATGAATTCTTGAATTATATTAAACTACAACATTAAATCCAATTTAATTTGTATTCAATACTAATTCTATATTTAATTCTAAATTAAATAATTACACTTTTTTAATGAGCCTTTGCGACTTAGATTCTAAATCTAATCATTACGGGTCTCAAAGCCCAATTAACATCCAATGTCAATTTTATTAAAGTCCAATGGGCTTTCAATTAATTTATAAGGCATGGACTTTGGCAACCAAAGCCCAATAAGGAATCACCCTTTTGCTAAAAATCAATTTAGGCCCATTAGACCCAATTAAAATATTAAAGGCCCATTTTATTATATTTGGACTTTATGGATATGGTTTTGGGCCCAATTGGATCCAACCAATTAACCTAAACCATACTTGGCCCAACCAAGCTCATTAAGCCCAAATACAACTTTAAAAGCCCAATTCCAAATTTAGCCCAACTAATTAAATTACAAAATTCCAAATTTCACAATTTAATTATCTAAAGTGTATAAGCCATAATTAATTAGTCAAATTAACATTTCCAAAATACCAATTACACTAATTAATCATGCTTTCTAATTATCAATTCATGTCCTACACAATTGAAGCAAAATCAATCCCATTTCTAAACTAAGTGGTCACGGCAATTTAGGGTTTTTGTCCGATTTCGATTTTAATCCAATTAAATCATAAATCAACATTTCCAAAGTCATTCAAACTCATCCAATGATTCAAATAACAAAAATCACCATGACATTTAGGGCACACAACTTTCGGCCAAGCCAAGTTTTGGGGAAAATTTGATCCAATTCAATTTTCATCAAATTGATCACAAATAACTCTAAGTTATCATCATTCAAGCATACTCAAACAATCAATTTCATCCAAACATGCTCAAATCAATTTTACCCAATTTTACCCTAAATCATTTTCATGCTTAAATAAGGCTCTGATACCATTGTTGGGTTTCTACTATAGTCCCAAGATCATTCAAGCAATGAAAGTAATGTGAATACTATAAAGAAGTATGGCGGAATCATACACAATGAAAGGATTTCCGATGCGATGAACACAAAACTTAATAAATTCTAAATTTATTACAACAATTTCCAAAATTGCCCTCACCCATCTAATATCCATCTGATATACATTATTCATACATCACATCCATGTATTCACACAAAGCATGCTATCAATCAATCTAATCCAATTAATTAATTTGAAATTAATGACCATCCCATGTTCAAACAACGATTTGATTTGCGCGAGTCCAACTCGTTTAAGAATAAGTACTCAAAGTACGAATTCTTGAATTATATCAAACTACAATATTAAATCCAATTTAATTTGTATTCAATACTAATTCTATATTTAATTCCAAATTAAATAATTACACTTTATTAATGAGCCTTTGCGACTTAGATTCTAAATCTAATCATTACGGGTCTCAAAGCCCAATTAACATCCAATGTCAATTTAATTAAAGTCCAATGGGCTTTCAATTAATTTATAAGGCATGGACTTTGGCAACCAAAGCCCAATAAGGAATCACCCTTTTGCCAAAAATCAATTTAGGCCCAATTAAAATATTAAATGCCCATTTTATTATATTTGGACTTTATGGATATGGTTTTGGGCCCAATTGGATCCAACCAATTAACCGAAACCATACTTGGCCCAACCAAGCCCATTAAGCCCAAATACAATTTTAAAAGCCCAATTCCAAATTTAGCCCAACTAATTAAATTACAAAATCGGAGTGGCCTCGCAAACACATTTCGGGCTCGGGTTCATCAATTTTGAATTAACGAATTTTCCGTTGCGACGTAATTAAATCAAATTTAATTAAATAATTATGCCGAGCAAAATTAATATTCACGTCGCTAGCGAATTAATTCTATATTAACTCGTTCGCCCGAATTAAAATCTAATTTTAATTCCGTGTCGAAATCTAATTTCGTATAATATATCGAATATATTATTTATCGATTAATTCCAAATTAATCGTTCTCTCTCTATAAATAGCACTTTATCCCAGATAAAATATCTCCATAATCAATCCTAGATTAATTTTCTCTCTCTTATAATTAATCCCAGATTAATTATGTTCGAGTCATACGTCATCGGTGAATCTTCGGGAAGCGACCCATGAGATCCCTGGATATGTTGGTAGTAAATCTGGTCGTCAGACTATCCGAACACGTACGTACCTAGTACTATGTTTTTACCGATTTACAAGACATGGTTGGCTTCTAGCAAAGGAATATATAATCTATATCAGGCGTAGTAAACGTAGTATTGCGTATTGCGATCTAGTATCGGATGTCACATGCAAGGCCTGGGGCTGGAATTGTGTCTGCCCCGTACGAAGCATATGTCAGATCTCTGGTAACTAGTCTCTATAATAGGATAAACATGACCTAGTCATATTATCCCGATAGCTGCAGCATACAAGAGTACCAGTTCTGTATCCTTCGTGACCATCATCTCCATATGACTGAAGTGATACTTCCATCTTGACATCACACCCAATATACTACAATTCTCAATATACCCAGAAGAGGCGTACACGGAACCTGTTAAAGCCCTGGACGACCAAAACCAAATTATATTGATTGTCACAAGTATTAGCGATGTAAGTCTCGGGTTAAGACCAAATACACCTACCCTGATTCGGACTTCCATAGACACATAGTCATACTACCAATGGAATTCCGAGGGGTTTATCCAGAGCGAAGCTGTTTCCGTACTATCGGTAAACACAACCTCCTATTACACTTGCATAAGTATCCAATACTTAAATATATGATAAATATGTCGTTATGCTCCCACAACGCGCACAAGTGCAATACTAGTCTATTCCGCATTATCGATGTCCAATCTCGATAATACTACGACTAGGGATACTTTAATGATTAAACCTTAGTGGATTAATACTGTCTC
>SKCR01044939.1:0-47377 GCA_019454045.1 Zanthoxylum bungeanum | reverse complement strand
GCTTGAAGCTTCATCATCCAAAAAATATTTTGAATTTTCTCCAAATCAATGTAAGTTTTTTCCGCAACTTTACTTGATAATTCACACAATAATCATGTTTAGGATCTTGGACATGTCTTAGAGACACTAACAATGGTATCAAAGCCTGCTGAATGTGATTTGGAAATCTAGGGTTCATGACTTTAATTTGGGGATTTTATGCTTGGAGCATGTTAATTCAAAATTGATTGTGTGGTTGATGATGACTTAAAGTTATGCATTGTTGGATTTGTGAAATCCTAAGCTTGGCCGAATTTGACCCTAGTATATCTCATGGTATTTTTTTTTTTTTTGATTTTTGACACTTGGATGTGCTATAAGCATGAAATAAATGTTAATTGTTGATTTAATTGGATTGAAATCAAAATTGAATGTTAATTTCATGTAATTGCCGTGAATGAGCCTGTTGTTAGATGAATTTATTTTAGTTCAATTTGTGTGGACATGAATTGGAATGTAAAACATGATTAATTAAATTAATTATTGTTTTAGAAATATTAGATTAATTAATTAGTTGTATTAATTACATTTTAATTGGATTAATATGATTTTTGGAATATTGTGTTAATGTAATTTGGATTAATGGGCTTGGTTGGGCCAAGTATGGTTATGGACAATTGGGTTGGATCCAATTGGGCCTAAACCAATTCCATAAAGTCCAAAATATAACTTCTGTGTCTTTTAATAATTTAATTAGGCCTAATGGGCCAAAATTAATTTTTAGCACAGGGTGATTCCTAAATGGGCCAAGACATTATGAGTTGGATCCATAATGGCCAAAAGCCAATGCCTAAAGAATTAATTAAAAGCTCATTAGACTTAATTGAATTAGCATTGGATGTTAATTGGGCCTTTGAGACCAATTTAGATTGGATTTGGAATCCAAGTCTAAAAAGGCACTAAAATAAGTGTAATTGTTTAATTTGGAATCAAACATGAATTAGTATTGGATACAATTTAAATTGAATTTAAAATTATAGTTCGATATAATTCAAGAATATTTACTTTGAGTATTTATTCTTAAACGAGTTGGACTCGCGCAAATCAAATCATTGTATGAACATTGGATGGTCATTAATTGAAGAGTAATTAATTAGATTAGATTGATTGACAACATGTTATGTGTGAATACTTGGATGTATTTGTATGAATAATGTATATCAGATGGATATTAGATAAGTGGGACAATTTTGGAAATTGTTGTAAATATGGTATTTATTTGGAATTGGACCTGCGTGTCCAGCCTATCGCCTCTTATACTCTTTGTATTTCTCTTCTCACTAATTCCCCTCAATATAAATGAGGTTTCTTATTGTATTATGTAATTGGGTAGAAGAATGTAAAGTGCTAGCGGGAGAGAGAAAAAAGAGAGTTTTGTTTTAGGAATAAAATGTGATATCCATCCTTATATCATTATTAATTTATCACACCTTATTATGCTTTTAGAATGCATGTTTAAGGGTGTATGATGAGACCTAATTAAAGATAATAAATTGGTTGTTAATTTATGAAAAACACCCGCACTTTAATATTAAGCGTTTTCCTTCCATTAAGTGGTTCATTCTCAAGACCCAAGATTGGCTTTGATTTGTTACCCAAAGTCAAGATCATTGTCTATCGCGGATGTGTGTGAACCATGAAAGCTCTGTTATACATCGCATGTCTTGGGAAGTTGTGACTTGTTGGCTAAAGTCAAGGTCACTTCTGTATATCGACGTGGATTTTGAAGCTTTCCCACTGTCAATGGGTCGCGTTTAACTGGAATCATTAAGCTTGTTGAGCCAAAGCCAAGGCTTAGTTGATTCAGAGGAAACATGTTAGGAAATATATTGGATATATGTTTTGGACTTGAATGTCCACCTATCAGATCTAGGAATCGGATTGGATCCAATTGATCTTAGAGATCTACCTAGTTAAGTTTTATACAGCTTGTTGGCCAAAGTCAAGGTTGTGTATTATTTAACGGGATCCTAGCCCACTAGGAAACTAGGTTTCCTGAGTACTCAACAGAGGGTTAGAGGCTCGACGAAAAATAGTGGGAAGCCAGTATAAAATTTGCAATTTTGTTTAATACATGGTAATGCGCGCTCTATTATTATTTATGGTCATTATATATATTATTTGGACTAATATTTTGTTGTTTTATTTGAACAGTTGGATTGTACTAAACACTACTCCATTTGTAGTTGGTTATATAGTTGGACTATAGTAGCCATTGCATTTACGTGTACTCGAAATATTTGATTGGATAGTTGGACTATAGAAATCAAGATGGCTGGAAAGATTAGCATTAGAGACATAATCATGGGCGAGAATGTTCTTAACGATGCCAATTTTCCAAATTGGGAAATGAATCTCAAGATAGTCTTGGGAGCTGAGAAGTTACTCTATGTAATAGAGAAACCTCTCAGGCCTGAGCCCGGAGTTGAGCAGCCAATAGAGCATGAGCTTTGAAAGACTCATCGTGATGATAACTTTACTGCTCAATCTATCATGCTTACTGTAATGAATCCTTAATTTCTTCGTCAAAACAAATGATTGGATCCTTATAATATAATGTTGAAATTGAAGGATCTCCTCAGATCTAATATTAGACCTCAGAAGTATGAGTTGCAAAAGAAGCTATTTCGCTCGCGTATGTCAGAGGGTACATCTGTCAAACACTACGTGTCATAGATGATTGCTGACATCGAATAGCTAGCTCAATTGGGCATTACCTTCGAGGCCGAAACTTCTATAAATTTGATCTTAGAGTCTTTACCCAACTGTTGGGGCGGGTTCGTCATGAACTACAATATGATGAACCAGGAGAAAACTCTTCAAGAGTGAATAACTATGCTGAAAGAGGCAGAGCCAAAGCTTCAGAAAGGCAAGAAGCATGTGGCGCATCTTACTTCGACATCTCAGAAGGCCAGTGCTTGGAAGAAGGCTTCTAGGGGTGTGAAAAAGAAAAAGAAAAAGGGCAAGGCTAAATCGTCACAGTCTTCTGGGAAGACAAATGAAAAATCCCAAGACGTCTGCCTACATTGTGGCAAACGAGGTCACTGGAAGCGTGACTGCCGTATATACAAGGCAAAGTTGAAGGAAGCAAAGGCGAGCAAGGCTGCAGCTTCAGATATGTTTGTTATTGAAATAAACATGTCCACTACTAGTTTTAAAAATTGGATTTTTGATACTAGATGTGGTACTCACATATGTACTGATGCGTAGGATATACAGATTAGCAGAAGACTGACTTCAGGAGAGATCGACCTACGAGTCGGAAATGGGATGAAAGTCGTTGTTTTGGAAGTTGGCACCTATTTTTTGATCTATCATTGGGGCATGTACTTACATTAGGTGACTATTATTTTGTACATAGTTTGACTAGGAATATCCTCTCTGTATATAGTTTAACCCGATGCGGGTATACCTTTGTATTCCGGAACATGGGGTGCTTTGTTTATAAAGATGAAATTGAGATATGTACAACAAATGTGAATAATAGTATTTATATTTTGAATATAAACGAATCTCAAACATAAAACATGACAAAAAAAAGGCTCAAATTGAGTAAAACATATAAGACTTATCAATGACATTGTCATCTGGGATACATTAACAAAACTTGTATATCCACACTTTCGAAGAGTGAATACTTAGACGAATTTGATCCTAATTCATATAATTTCTGCGAATCTTGTTTGTTAGGCAAAATGCCTAAAACACCTTTTAGTGGTAAAGGTGTACGTGCCACCGAGCTGTTAGCCCTCGTTCATAGTAACGTATGCGGGCTCATGTCCAGCCAGGCTAGATGTGGATATGAATACTTCGTAACCTTTACGGATGATGCATCCCGTTATGGTTATGTGTATCTTATGAAACACAAGTCGGAAACTTTTAAGAAATTCAAAGAGTTTCGACACGAAGTAGAAAAAAAGACTGGCAAAAGTATTAAACATTGCGGTCAGACCATGGTGAAGACTACTTAAGCAATGAGTTTTAAAATTACTTGAAAGAATATGGTATTATTTCACAATGGACTCCTCCCGGAACACCTCAATTGAATGATGTGTCCAAACGGAGAAACTGAACTTTGTTGGACATGATAAGGTCAATAATGAGTCACATAGAGCTACCAATTTCCTTCCGGGGATACGCATTAAACAATGCAATACTTATTTTGAATAAGGTTCCGTCAAAGTCTATTGGACAAACTCCATATGAAATATGGACAGAAAAAACCAGGTTTCTCATTCTTGAAGATTTGGTGATGCTAGGCATATGTTAAACATTTGGATGGTACCAAACTAGAACCCAAATTGGATAAGTGTCTATTTGTAGGTTATCCTTGGGAAACCAAAGGATATTACTTCTACAACCCACAAGAGAACAAAATATTTGTTTCTCTCCATACGGTTTTCATAGAAAAAGAATTCAAAAATGTAGTGGTAAGTGGGAGGAAAGTAGAACTCGATGAAAATTGGAGTGATACTGCTCCTAGCACTGACCCCCTCACAGAATACGAACAGTCCATTAGGGATAAGACTGTTCAACAGTCTTCTAATACACAAGAACCACGTAAGTCGGAGAGAGTCAGAAAACAATCTGAGAGGTATGAGTTTCTAATCTCACCTCATTTAGATATTAATCTTATTGAGGAAGATGAACTGGCTACGTATGAAGAAGCAATACAAGGTATCGATTACGCTTTATGGCAAGAAGCCATGAAGTCTGAAATGGATTCCATGTATACCAATCATGTATGGACACTAGTTGATGCACCAGAAGGTATAAAGCCTATTGGTTGTAAATGGGTCTTCAAGAGGAAGACAAACTTGGATGTCAACATACAAACGTACAAAGATAGGCTTGTAGCTAAATGGTATCGTCAACGACATGGTGTCGATTACGATGAAACTTTTTCACCTGTTGCTATGATTAAATCCATTCGAATAATGCTTGATGTTGCTACATATTTTGATTATGAAATATGATAGATGGACATCAAAATCGCTTTTCTTAACATAAATATTTTGGAGGATGTTTATATGCAACAAGCTGTCGGTTTTTTCATGCCAAAACATGCAAACAAGGTTTGCAAGTTAAACCGATCCATTTATGGATTAAAGCAAGCATCACATTCTAAGAACCAACGTTTTGATGAGATCATAAAAGAATATGGTTTCATTCAAAACGAAGATGATTCTTTTGTATATAAGAAGGTTAATGGGAGCACACTGACATTCATTGTCCTATACGTTGATGATGTATTGCTTCTTGGAAATGACATTCCCATGCTACAATCGGTGAAAGCTTGGCTTTCATTAAAATTCTCCATGAAAGACCTGAGAGAAGCAGCCTTTATTATGGGAATAAGGATCTACCGTGATAGATCTAGAAAGCTACTAGCACTCTCCAAGAGCTCATATATTGACAAAATGTTAAAGAGATTCAACATGGATTAGTCCAAGAGGGGGCTGCTTCCAGTGTCATATGGCGTCTCTCTATCTAAGGACATGTGTCCTAAAATTAAAGACGAGAGAGATGTAATGATTCGGATCTCGTATGCTTCTGCAGTCGGATCGATCATGTACGATATGATATGTATGCGACCTAATCTCTCATATGCTATGAGCATGTGCAATTGCTATCAGGCTGATCCAGGTGATGGTCACTGGATTGTTGTAAAGAACACCCTTAAGTATCTTAGACGAACTGAGGATGCTTTATTAGTCTATAAGGAAGAAGAACTTGAAGTGACTGGGTATTCCGATGCAAGTTTCCAAACCGATAACGACTACTTTAAGTCGCAATCAGGGTACATATTTTTTTTGAACAACAGAGCAGTGAGCTGGAAATCTTCAAAGCAAGAGACTGTTACCGATTCAACAACAGAAATAGAATATATTACTGCAGCTGAGGCAGTAAAAGAAGTAGTTTGGATCCGTAAATTCCTAATTCAATTAGGAGTAGTTCCGTTAGCAGCTGAGCCCGTACCTTTGTATTGTGACAATAATGAGGCTATAGTATAGGCTAAGGAACCACGGTCTCATCCACGATCCAAGTATGTACTTCGACGGTTTCATCTGATTTGTAAGATCATACATCATGGCGATGTGAAGATCGAAAAGATCGCATCAGATGATAACATTGCAGATCCGCTGACGAAAGCTATATCATAGTAAAAATTTGAGCAACATGTACATAGTTCAGATGTTAGATACTTGAGTGATTGGCTATGAGCCAAGTGGGAGATTGTTGGACAATTATAACCCATATCATCACTATTTGTAAAAGACGTTGTGTTTTTGTTCGAATTAACTATGTGACAAAAGTAAATTGCTATTTTATCATTATGTAATTGGATTACTTTGATATATTAACGATAAAAGTCCATATGTTTAAATTAGATTAATAAGATATAAGACAATATTAATCCACGAACAGTTTAATCATTAAATATCCCTAGTCGTATTATTATCGAGACTGGACATCGATAATGTGGAATAGACTAGTATTACATTTGTGCGTGTTATGGAAGCTTAACTGCATAGTTCTCATATATTTAGGTATTGGATACTTATGCAAGTGTAATAAGAGGTTCTGTTAGCCGTTGGATCAGGAACAGCTTCGCTCTGGATAGACCCCTCGGAGTCCCATTGGTATTATGACTATGTGTCTATAGGAATTCGAATCAGGGTAGGTGTATCTGATCTTTAACCTGAGACTTGCATAGCTATTATTTGCGACGATAATTTTACTTTGGTATTGGTCGTTCGGAGCTTTAATGGGCTCTGTGTATGTCTCTACTGGGTTACTAAGAATCGTAATGTTTTGGATGTGATGTCAAGATGTGAGAATCACTTCAGTCATATGGAGATGATGGTTACACAGGATACGGTACTAGTACTCTTAAATGCTGCAGCTATAGGGATAATATGACTGGGTCATGACTATCTGATTACAAAGACTAGTTACCTGGGATCCGATATATGCTTCGTACGGGGCAGACACAGATCAGCCTCAGGCCTAGCATGTGACATCTGATACTGGATCGTAATACGCAATACATTGTATAACTATGCCTGATATAGATTATATTCATCGTTGAATATTTCTGGAGAATTGGGTAGGCACGGTGCTTTGCTAGAAGCCAACCATGTCTTGTAAATCGGTGAGAATGTGGTATGGGGTACGCACGTGTTTGGATAGTTCGATGACTGTATTTACTGTCAACATATCTAGGAATCTCTTGGGTCGCTTCCCAAAGATTCACCAATGACATTTAACTCGAATAAAATTAATCTGAGATTAATTGTGAGAGAGAAAATTAATCAAGGATTAATTATGGCAAGAATTAATCTGGGATTAATTCGTACAGAAGAGAAAACATGATTAATTTAAAATTAATCGATAAAATAAATTTAGTAGTTAAATTGGATTTTTCTATTTATTTTATTTATTTGGGCTAAAATAATATATCAGATATATTAATTGAAATTGGATTTCAATACGAAATTAAAATTGGATTTTAATTTGAGCGAGCGAATTAATTTGGAATTAATTCGTAAGCGACTATCGTAATAATTTTACGAGACATAATTATTTAATTAAAATGGATTTAATTATGTAGCAACGGGAAATTTTTTTAATTCAAAATTAAACGAACCCGAGCCTAAGCTAAGTTGTGTGTTGTGTAATGATGAGTGGTAAAACCATCACTTATTCCCACTCATTTGACCTAATGTTTTGTATTGTTTCTCGAGTTTTGTGAACGTTTTGATGTGTTGTGTAGTTATTTTGCAGATAAATAAAATTTGTCTCTTTCGCGTCGCGACGCCGAAGCATTGCGCTTCGCGACGCTGAACCTGCGCCGGATTTGCTAACATGCGTCGTTCGCCATGTGTCAAAATCTGACTGGTCAACTTTGCTAACGTGCGCCGATCATGCTATCTTACGCCGTGCCACGTGTCGCCATCACTACGGACTTGCTAAAATACGCCGCTGCCACGTGTTGCCAATCCAAGGGTGCCGACAGTTGCCGACAGTGATGTCAGCATGACGTTAGCAATGATGTCATGAACAGTGCCACCTCCGCCGATAAGAATCTGAGCCGACGAATCAGCAAGTGACACGTGTCACTATAGTTGGCGTCGCGATGCTGAAGGCTTGAGCGTCGCGACGCTGGAACAGTACCTGCGCCTATAAATAGAGCTTCAGATTTCAGTTTTCAATGTACCTTTCTCTCTGAATCCTCTGATGTAAATAGGGAGTTTTCTATCTAGTTTCTTTTATTTACAGTTTTGTAATAGTAATAGTAGTTTCTTTTTGTAATAATAGTACTTTTACTATTTCAATAGTAATAGTAATTTATTTTTACTATTTACTTTTTACAGTTTTACTATTCAACCATGAGGAGGTAACTTCCCTCTGCCAAGGTGAAAGGTAATTCTTTTACTGTTACTATCTTAGATTAATCTCCCTTAGACACAACATATTCACTATTTTAAAATTGGACTTAACGAGGATACCTGCCAGATTGGTCGGTTGGCTATTATTATAAACCGGATTAATCCTGACTTAATAAAGATACCGCCAGATTGGTCGGTTGGAATTTAATTTTGGTTCCGCCTTTATGGCTGGTTATTTTGGTTCCGCCTTTATGGCTGGTTATTTCTTTACCGCCTACATGGCAGGTTCATGGACAAATTTTACCGCCTTTATGGTTGGTTGGACTTAATATTGACTTAATCAGGGTACCGCCTATATGGTCGGTTGGTTTTAATCTCACAAGTGATTATGTTATACTAAGGGAGATATCTAAGTTAGTATATAGTAAAAGTAATTCCTTTTATCTTGGCAGTTTATTTTCATTTACTTTTCCGCTTTTACTTTCTTGCATTTATTTTTCAGCATTTACTTTATGTCTTTTAAGTTTTCATTAGCCCTAGCCATGTGTCGTAACTAAGTTAGTATCTAGGGTTGTGATGAATTTCAATATAACCGGTTTATAAGAGGTTAGATTATAGTTGGGGTAATTTAAAGATTTATTTATTGAGTCTTAATCTTAATGCTCTTTAATTAACTGGCCATTAATTAAATTGATTAGGTAAACTTAAAATGAACTAGACATAGGTATTTTAAGTTTAAGACCTTAGACTCAATAGCCCACGATCTTCCTTGAGGATAGATAACCCTTTTAATAGATTTCCTTACAGGATAGGAATATACCTGTCGGGCGGGGGTAGCCATAATTGGAACTTAATCTTAATGAATCTAGGTAATTTGGTTGACATAGACATATGGTTCAATTGGATTATACTAGGTATTTGTAATTGACCATCGGAAGAGGCTTTTACGTAAATTAGTGTTCCAGGTTAATAAATCAATACATTACCCAACTATAAGATAACCACTTCATCTTTTAAATAATATTGGAATAAATCACAACCCTGGATAGTTTTATAAATTTGGATTTTTCTCAACCTACTTTTACGCAATTTTATTTACTTGTTTTAAATTTAGAATCATCGTCATTTCAAATCAATCAAATCAAACAATCTGTTAGATACTGGTAATCATTTGGCCCCATAAATTGATAACAAAAAGGTTTTAAGTCCTCGTGTGATCGATACTTTTTATACTACTTGAACGATGCGTGCGCTTGCGTTATACGCGTGTGATTACGCCGGTCATGTAAGCCAACTCAAATTTAGAATTTGAAAGTGGTGGGACCCACTTCACTTACATCAATTGTCAAAATGTGATGTGAGTAGTTGGCAAAATTAAATGTGGCATTTACAAACACAACTACCAACTTTGGTAACACACATTATTCACACTTCTCTATTTCCTCTCTTTTTTGCTATTGCTGAATGCTCTCTTCCCTTGGAGGAAAATTTTTGTTTCAAAATTTGTTCAAGCTAGCACTTTGGGAGTCAAACAAGGTGATAAGGAAACTCACCCAAGAGTTTATCAACTCATCTTCAAGCTTGGAGCTTCTTCATCCAAAGAAAAATTTTGAATTTTCTCCAAATCAATATAAGTTTTTTTCCGCAACTTTACTTGATAATTCACACAATAATCATGTTTAGGGTCTTGGGCATGTCTTAGAGACACTAACAAAGGGCACGACCTGTATCTAAAATATGCATATGTTTGCGTTCGACTCTCCCATTTTGTTGAGATGTACATGGACAAGAACGATGACAGATAGTCCCATTTTGATAAATAAAGTGTAAAAAATCAAAATCATTATATTCCATGGTATTCTTAGTGCATGGGTCAGTTGAATTGAGTCTTAATAATATTCGCAAAGTTTTGATAAATGGAGGAGAGTTCAGAGCGATTTTTCATAAGATCGATCCAAGTGTAACGGGAATAGTCATTAATAAAAATCACAAAATACTTAGAATCACCCATAGTAGGAGTAGGAGATATACCATAAATATCAGAATGGACCATAACAAAGGAATAAGAAGAAATCGAAGTACTATTATTGAAAGATAACTCAGTTTTCTTGCCTAACTGACAAGGCATACAATCAAAATATTTATTAGAAATATGGCCTAAATGACCATTAGAATGTAATAAGCGTAAGCGACTAAGATAACACTGTCCCAAATGAAAGTGCTATAGGCTGAGAGATAATGGTGAATTAAACGCAACAAAATAACACAGAGAAAAGGTCTTGAGAAAGATGAAGGCTGATGAGTTCAAACAAATGAACTTTCTTACGGCTTATCCCAAGTGCCCGACCTATCCGCGACTCCTACACAGAACAATCAGAAGTAGTAAATAAGATATTAAGACCAAGTTCACATAAATGCCTGACAGATAAAAGATTTAGAGTGAGCTTGGGTATGAGAAAAGTGTTAGATATAGAGAGATATGTAAGGGAAATGTGACCAAGATGACTGAGGATTATAAAAGTGCCATTAGCAGTTTGGTTGACAGAAAGATACGATTGAGTAGATGTAAATGTAAAGATACTAGATTCGGAAGTCATGTGATTGTAGCAAGCAGAATCAAAATACTAAGAGTGTACACGAGATAGTATAAGAAGCAGAGATGTTACCAAATTGAGATGCTATGGATTAAAAAAGGGAGGCAATATCCTTAATAGACTGAGAAGGTCGAGATTGCTCAGTGTCACCCGGATTATCAGAAGCTACAGCAGAGAGAGACTGATGGCCCTTGAAGGATGGAGTGGATGTAGGATGGCAAGTGACAGAGTCTCGTTTGAAATGGCCAGGAACAATATTACGATAAATTCTGCAATGTCGTGTGGGACATTTGAGTACCAGGTGCCCAGACAACTTGCATTAATTACATGGCTTCGAAGAATGAGTGCTTGAAGGAAGTGTGGCAAGTATGGCATCTGTATTATGTATGCAGCCAGTAGAGTGACGAGTTTCTTCCGAAATAAGTTTATCAATGGCCGAGTCGATAATGAGCAGTGGAGTTTGATGAAGAAAAAAGACTCGAGTGTGTTCAAACTTGGTTTCAAGAGCCATGAGAAATTGAATCAGTCTGTGTCTATCTCTATACGTTGTGAATTTGAAAGCATTAGCATAATTGTCCCATTGGGGAACGTAGAGAGTCAATTGATCCCAGAGGAACTGCATCTGAGAATGAAATTCTAGAATAGATTGGCCAGGTTTCTGACGTATTTGATGAAGGCGGCAAATCAATTGATACTGATGAGATAAATCTGTGGTTGTATAGCGGTGAGTAAGAAAATGCCATAAAGACTTCGCTATGTTAAAGCGACCAAATTGGAGATTTATGGTAGGTACAGAGGAGTTGCAAAACCAAGTAATAATCTTATGATTCTGAATTTCCCAATCTTTAAGGCAATCAGCAAAATCTTCTTCACTCTCAGTTTTTTCTTGGACCGATTCAATAAGAGTACGAGTAATATAGTGCCAGAGTTTACGGCCTTTGAGAAAGCTGCACATAGCTTGGGCCCATATGACATAATTAGGACCATCAAGAAGGATTTGAATAGGCTGTAAGATGTTAGATTTCTCCATGGAGAGAACCGATAAAGTTAAAAAAAATCTGAAGGAGACAACCAAAAAACTGTAATAAAAAAATCCATAGAATCCGTAAGGATGGTGTTGAAATTTTGAAAAAAAACCCAAACTTTAGAAAATTATGAAAATGCCTCAAAACTTCTGAAAATTATAGATTTACCACAAAAGATTGAAAATAATAGTTTTGAAAACCAAGGAAAATGACAGACAGACCCAAAAGTTCCCGAAAATGCACAGGATGGCAGAATTTGAGAGATCTTAACAAAGATAACTCTGAAGGTCTGCGAACGGCGCCGATATCCTATGGAGGAGGGTGCTAAAGGTGGCCGATGGTCGAGGAGGAATCGAGGAGTAGTTCGACAGTGGCAGTGAGAGAAGACTCACCGGCGAGAAGAAATGCCGAAAAGTTAGGTTTGGAGAATTGGTGGAGGCCTAAATCAGAGCAGTAAAGGCTGGAATCAGCGTGGAGAGGGGCAGATATGGATGAGGCGTGGCGGTCTGAGTCCAACAACACCGGAATCGTGGGTTGATTCCTTCAGAGCAACGGCGCATGAAGAACATGCACGGGGCAGAGTCGCGTGAACATCATGCGTGGCTGAGAAGGTGGCCGAAGGCAGAGAACTAACAAGACCCAGGGAAAGAACCATCTGATACCATGTTAGAGATTAAGTGGAATAATCTTTATATTTCAATCTAATTATAATTATAGTGTAACATCATTTGTACAGGCAATATAAGAAACCAATAATAGGAAAGGAAACTAATAATGAACATCAAAATCTTCTTAGAATAAGAAATTAGAATAGGAAGGGATATTATAGTTGCCGTCTTAACATATTATCCTTAATATTTATGAAGAGAAAATATACCCGAATGCCTGATTGATTGCAGATTGATTTTGAGTAGAAGTGAATAAAGTGTTCCAACAGCAAATCACAACTACATGAAAATATCAGAAACGTGCATGAATATATAATTTGAACAAGATGAGAAACAAACAATTAAAGAAAGTAATTCTGAAAAGCAAACACAATGAGAAACAAACAACTAAAGAAAATAATTCTGAAAACCTTAAGAGCAAATGCACCTAAAACCTGAATGATTGCAGATCTTGTTTTGAGTCTCTGTCTTTTTTTAGTTTTGTTTTTCTTTTGTTATTGGAAGAAAGTGAAACCAAACCAAGAATCAATTATTGGAAGCGAATGTGTGTTATCGTTGCATTGCGTAAAGACTAATGAAGACACCTGGGAGTGAGCACGCAAGGTATTTCTTATTTCTCTCTTTGTCACTTCTGTTTCTCTTTCCCACTTACCCCAATTATTATGATCATAAATTATTCCTTTTATATCTAAAAAATAAATAGATATAAAATTTTATTCATACATACACTTAAAATGATTATTTTCTCTTTATTACATGTATATTTTTTATCATTCATTAAAAAAACCTAGACATCATAGTATAAGTAGTGGAAAAAAAATATAAAATAAAATAAAAAGTTGTGTTAGTCCAATTTAAAGCTAGAAAAAAAGTTAATAAACCATGTCTTATAGCACCTTCAACAAATTGTAATCATCTTTAATAAAGCAAAGCCCCACCACCATTTAAGTTCGACTTAGACTTTTGACTCAACAAGTTTGAAATCATTAGGCTATATGGGGTCTTCATTTTATTAAAGATAAGAGTTGGATTATTTTTAGGTATGAATCAGATGTTATTTGATTTTCAAACTATAATCGAAAAGGTTGTAACTCTTATACACCTTAAGTTTACGTAATTAAAAATTAATTATAAGAATTTAAGACAAGTTCTACATATTATTTTTATCGTTAAAAATAAGTAATCTTAAGTTTAGCACAATCAATCACACTATTAATCTAAAGTAATTACTAAAGAGTGTAAATAAAAACAATAAATAATTGCAGAAAATAAACAAAAATAAGAAAACAAATAATATTAGATTTTGTTTACGAAGTAAAAATTCCTTGTAGAGAGAAACTACTCAGGGTATATATTGCCATCCGAAATCTCTACAAAGAGAAACTTACAGTGATAGTTAAAAGACCTATGTCAAAACCTTTACTGACTCAATTATCTTAATTATAATAATCAAAGGAAACTCTTCAAGTTTTCACCCAACAGTCTTCTTTGATAATTCTGAAGTCTTTTGTAATAAATCTAATAACGAACTCTTACAACCAATCTCCAACTCATAACTCTGAAGTTAGGATTTGGTAAGACTTGGTGTTTTGATGGTTACTAAAGAAAGATGTTCACTAAGAACAAATAAGACATGAGATCAATGGTTAAAGACGATGGAAACAAATATGAATAGAATTTAGTAGAGTCCCAACAAAGAATCAGAATGTAAAAACAAAGATATAAAGGCTCTAAATATTGTGTTTCCAATCAACATGTGAAGTGGTTAAGACTTTCTTTATGTTGGTTAGGGTTTCCTGACTTTGAAACAAGCCTTAAAACGTATTTAAAAATACTAATCTCGCATTGACGTTCCAATGCCCTAACGGATATGGGACATGTGCCATTGATTCATAATTTACATTTCGAATATTCTATCGAATACAAGATATGCACACTTGCTCACTAGAATGGTACGTTCGAAGGCAATGGACGAATCTGAGCAACTTTCAAAACTTATCTAATTGCTCCAAGATATTCAAAAATTATAACTTAATTGAACTTGTTTTGTTATGGAATTGGCCAACATACATACCCATCACAAATAATATTATAATTTTATGGGTTTAGATTCCTGAGAGGCTATTAATGGGCTATGCTTAGAAATATGCTTCAATTATGTTGGATTCCATACTAAGACCCCACAATGCAATGATCAAAGCAAATCAAAAAGTATTACTCAATTATTTAAACAAGTAAAAAGATAAAAATAAATATAAAAAAGCGGTATAGATTCCAGTCCAGAGCTAGAAAAAAAGTTAATAAAACCATGTCCACTACCATTTATTCCAAAACTATTAAGGTCGAAAAGAATTTTGACTCAATAAGTTTGAAATCATTATTATTATTTTTTTTTGAATAGTTGGAAACCACACACCGTCAAATCACTCAATTTGGCTTTAAATAAGACAGATGAAACCTCCGATTGTCCCAAACTCTTATAAGAAACGTACCCATGGATTCGAATTCAGAATTTTAAAGTGAGATCCTGAACCTTATACCACCAAGCCACACCTATTAGATAATAAAACAATATGCTATAAGTGGGTGATAAAACATAATTATCTTCATTTTTGAGGATATGTTGTAATATTATAGAGACTCATTTTTTTAAGAAATTTTAAATGTGAAATAGATATTATCTTTATTAGACGTATATTTGATAATTTTATGAATAATGCTATAATTTTATGTGTTTAAATTCCCGATAGGCTACAAATGCACTATACTTAGATAAATTTAGATTTGGATAGACTTCATTATAAATATATTATGATAATCAAATAATTGCCTCTTTGTGAACAATTACTAATTGAAGTCTCAAATGAACAATTACTAATTGAAGTCTCAAATTCAATGTTTAAAATCATCTTTCATATTCATTATGGTATTAAGACTAATCCATCTATACTCAATATATCAATCTTATTGTAACACCCCGCCAGAGGTAGGATGCTACCGGCAGGAGACAGGATTGACCCATCTCCATAAGCCCTGAATCTACCGAAAATTCGACATGAAGTATCCTAAAAACTGGATAACCTGGATCGCAGTCCAGCACCAAAGGCAAACCAAGAAAACATCATCCCAATAAAAGGACCTCAGGTCCAAAGAAAACTCATCAAAACCACAACCTAAGGGCTCTGTGCCCACATCATCTATCAACACTCAAGGGCTCTGTGCCCCCAACATCACATGCAATCAAAACTTTAATTATTAATACAAACCACGTACTCAGTACGATAAAATAAAACAATAAATCAAAATATCCTGATCTTCTAAAACATTTCCTAAGACACTTGCGAGGGTGACTGCCGCTTGGGTAAACCACATCTCGAGAATGACTTCCAAACCGACATGATGGACCAATCTACAATTCATCCTGCAAAACTGGCAAACTGGTTTGGTGTGAGTTTTAAAACTCAGTAAGTAACTCTGCTAGTACACACAAACAAGTCAAACATATCAGTCGTTTATCAGATTTACTAAGTTACTTTAAATTCGAATTATTAATTTGTTATTATTCCTTATTCTTAACTCTTATCAAAGTTTCACATTTTCATATTAACATATATGCTAATCTAATAGCTAACGCCTAAAGTATACAAAGCAAATCGTATATATATCTATACTTTTATCACAATAGTCTAACTTTGAAATATCATCAAATCGCTATGTTAAATAAACTTTCTCAATACCAATCAAGCCTTTCTTAACTTCCTTTAATTACAACATTACTACTACGACTTAACATTCGAGATTCATATACATTTACACATCCTTTATCACACCTCTCTTATATACATGCCAAAATGATTCTAAGTTCTATACATATACATGCATACCAATGCAGCTAAACAAACGCACTTTATAACATCTAGCACACATTAGTTTCCAAATTTCTTTACTAAATTTCACATAAGCATTCGTTATCCATATAATCAATGAGCTCCATCAAACACGTACAGACACTGTCACACACACAATCATCATACAACTAATCATGACGCAAACTTAACAACCAATACTTCACAAGGCATACAATCAAGCAATACATACATATCATGGCACACCAAGTTTGTCACGCGACTCCTCATACATAAGCACATTCATAACAAACATTCCAAAACACGACTCAAACACTCACGTACAAACACATGTTTCAAACATATGAATACACCTCTTGTTATCAAATTCAAATGTCATACCTTTAATAATTCTCATAGCTTTTCCTTTATCGATCAAACATAATCATTCAGGATCTCTATCTAGGAACATCTGATATAACATCTTTATCAACTGAACATATCCAACCTATACGTATCTTAGTACCATATGCATATACGAATACACACTCTCATATATTTATACATTTTCATATTTATTCACATACACACTTCATATCGTTACAGATCCATACCTTTATGTACATTCATACATACACATAGTCATTAACATCATTAAACCTCTTACTTTATATTATGCTAATAACAAAAGCCATACCTGCGATGATCGTTTCACTTAGCTACACATAATCTCGAACTGCTTCTCAAACTACTTCTTAACTATCTTCTGTTTTACCTAACATATTAATCATCTATACATGTATATATGTAAAATCAAGATACGAAATCACACATTAAGCTCTCATCGCATGATTTACTTACCTGGCTTCGCGAGCGCCGAAGATCCTAGTCAAGTCTGTCAAAATAAATGACGAAAAGCCGTCAGACACATGACTTACAAAGTTCTCGACCAAACTACTATAAAATTCTAAATCTCTTCAAAATGATCAAATCAACTCCGATTTCAATACATTCAGTTTCAGTATTCTTAGAACATCACTAAAATCTATTCCAAGCCACTAGTTCACTTAAATCCCCGATTTTACACGTTCTTAGAAAATCTTCCGAAAAAGTTTCCGCAAACGCTACGGAAAGATCTCGAACCCTCCGAACCATCCCGGATTTATCCAAACATGTTCGTAATATCAAAAATAACTCATAACTATTATCAAAACCAAAATACATCTTTATACGCAAAAACTCACTTTTTCCCAAAACTTACATATTCTATCGGATCGAGCAAATCTAATCCGTCTCTCCCCGGATTCTACCACATTTATCGTTTTAACATACTAAGACATATTCAATTCAATTCATGTCCATTTATTACTCTACGAAACTACTGGAACAATCCGATTATATGACAATACACTTTGAAATATGAAATTCTAAACGGAGAGTCGTACCGAAATTCCGAGGCCGTATTCGGACTCCCACCGGCCATACGAACGCGCTGGTGTCGACGGAATTCCGATCGGAGCAACCGTTCGACATGGGTTTACTGTTCACCGAATCTTCCTCTCTCGATTCGCGAGCCTTCGGCCGCTATTCGGCGAAACCGACTCCGCACACTCGTAGTACTCTCCGAGGTCTTCGATTTGGTAGGTGGCACGGCTCGTGAAACGACCGGACGAGCCGGGATCGACACACCCAAGGTCGCGCCCTCTTCTTCCTTTTTCTCGCCGTTGCCGGCGTCTAACGGCCAATCTCCGGCCACCACGCTGCTTGCCGTCGCTGGGGGAGCAGATCGGCACCATCGCGCCGGCCTGTGGTGGCCGGAATCGTCGCCGGCGAGTCCTCCTTCCAAAAACGACGCTGGGGTGCGGGTCGAGAGAAATGAAGAAGTTTGGTCCAATTGCAATTTCTTAAAACTATGAGGCAATATATACTACCTGGAAAATATCACTTTGGTCCCTGCGAAAATAGCAAAACAGCCCCTGCCATAGAACCTTCTGGAATTTCGCATTTTCTAAGCCCTTCTGATGCGATTCTCGAAAAGTGTTCAACACGAAAGTTGTTCGTATCGGAAAAACGAGTCTGATGGTCCAAAAATCAGCTCGATCGGAGTTCGTTTACTCTTTCTGAGGTCAAAACAGTAAACTTGACTCGAATAATAAAAATCTCGTAACTGACTTCCGATCCTACGCGTTTTCCAACGCGGCTAAAAATCATAATCTATTATTCCAACCCATATAACATCGCTTGAACTCTTATTCTTCATTATCATCATGCTCCGAGACTTTAACATCTTTTCGGGAATCTTCTAGGATAGTCCTAAAACTCTGGGATATTACACTTATACCGACTAGGAAATAGGAAATTTTGGTACTTAACTTTCAATAGGGTAAATGACCTTCAACTCCTATAATTTGAGAAACATGAAACTTTATTGGGTAATTAGCCAAACTTTAGGGACTATGGTAGAATTTAATCATTTTAAATAGTACTTTGGGAGTAAAGCTCTATTTAATATAACTTCTCAAATACAAATTTTTAGTAAAACTTATACTAATAAATAATAAAGCCTTTAGAAGCAGAGTTTCTGATAAAAAATTAATAGGTATTTGGTTTTTAATAAGTGTTTTTATTAAAAAATTTAAAATTATTTTAATAGACAAGTTATATCAAAACCATGAAACAAATAAGATATATCTTTGTAGGATTTACCTGTAACTCACCAATCGCATTGCCTATAACGAATACCAGATATATCAAGGATGGCTTCACAAATTCACACTTATTTCGGTTTAACTTCAATTGGTTTTATTCCCAAGAGCAGTTGTAAATGAGAATCATCAATGAAGGGTCGGAGAACATCCTTCATCAATCGCATGAACATTACACTGTCTAATTACACAGTTGTAAATTTGAATTTTAATGAGTTGTTACAAATTTTAAAATAATGAGTTATAAATTTTGAATATAGACAGTTGTTACACCATTATTTTAATTGGGGTTATAAATTTGAATGTATAAAGTTGTTAAATTTTTTCTTTTTTAAAAATGAGTTATAATTTTTTTGACCTCATCCCAATATCCCATAATAAAAGATTACAATATCAATTTACTGTTTATAAGGTATTATGTTGGGAAGTGAATTTGGGCCCCCAAGTGGTATCCACTTTTATAGAACAATGAGGAGCTAGGTTAATAGTGGTTTACCACACATGCGCGCCGCGGCTGTCCACGGTGCAGGTGTGGATGCAATATATATATATATATATATATACACGTTTTTCATATTACAACTTAAATATTTTTCTTAGGTTACAGAATTTCAAAGCAGAATTTTTTTTGAAAAATTAATATTGTTTTGAATAAAACAGTTTTGAAAAATTAATTAAAAAATGTGGCTTTTATATTTAATTTCTACCCTTTTTTTTGTTTATCAATGCATTTACAAATATCCTTTTGAAACACTATAAAAGAGAAGCCTATTCATTTGCAAAAACACACAAATAAAAGAAGAGCCTATTCATTTGCAAAAACACACAATTTTTCGACATTTCTTCCTCTGCTGCAATTCTCCTCTCTGTAATTCTTTAAACTTGAGATTCTGAGCAAAATTTCCATGTTGGGTGTGAGCATATCAATCGTGTTTGTGCTGACCGATTGAGATAAAATATTTTCTAGGTTTGTTTTATCATGTGGAAGTCGGGGCCGAATTACTGCGAGCACACTTTCTTGACAAAATCACGAAACATCTTAAAGAGAACGACCTAATCCATGACTCAACCTAATTTTGGTTATAGATTCTTGGTGAATGGTAATATTATTTAAAACTTTGCAAACTGTTTCTACAATAATCATTCGTACAACCTTTAGCATCTTCACGAACTCGCACTTGGTGGTAACCTGATTTCAAATCAAGTTTTGTAACTCACCTATGCGAATTTTTGTTAGGTGTTTACCATCCTCTGTGTGAATTTTTGTATACAGCTCTACAGCTACTTAGGATACACTTGCTGTAGCTGATCTTCTCACTTCCATAACAGTTCAGCAAATATAACAGAGGAGTGCAAAATGATTATGCTGAGTCAGCAGTAGTTAGTTAGGATTGGCTGTTTAAAATGCAATTAGTTACAATAAGCATTCTAGTTTATTAAGCATGTGTATTTACTAAGATAAATTCATTAGTCATTAATGTAATTAGTTACAATCATAAGAAAGTAATAAAAGTTTTCAGTTACAATCCCAATAATTTTCTTGGTATCCAAACATCAATTCCTTGTCAAATACATTTTTTTTACTGGGTATCAGAGCTTAGCTCAAAGGGTGATCAAAATCCAGCAATCGATCTCTTCAATTTTGTATCATCATTGAATGCAAATGTTACTCCATTGATGAATAAATAATTCATCAACATGTTCATTCACTTTCAATACACCAATCAAATTGGATAGATCGAACTACTTATTATGGCAATCTCAAGTCCTTTCTTCAATTAAAGGAAATCAAATTGAAATTTTCATTGATGGAACTGTTATAGCACCACCTCCATTCGTTGCAACCAGAACTGGATGTTGGGGTTTTGGGCGATGGGCGCAGCGGAAGCGCGAATTCGGGAGAAATCGTATTTTAAAACTTCTCAAAATAACGAATTAATTATTCAATATCTTATATGAATAATTAATTCATATTTCACCTAAACTTATTTATTCAATATCAAATATCAACATAAATATGGTGAAAACTCGCAAAACTTTTACGAAAAAGTTTTTTCGCAAAATTGCCTAAAACGCGTTTTTGACCGAACGGACTACCCGACACTTATGGAACTGCCCAGGTCAGATCCAATAGTGTCGGGGCAGTTCATGGGCTGCCCGAACAGTGACGGAATCATTGTTTTCACAGCCGTCACCCGGTTGGCTCAAAATCCACCCGGTAATGCCATTTTTGACCGTTTTCGCTTATTTCAAGTCGGAAACACTTTCTGGCAATTGTTCCAACTCTCAAATTACATCCAAAATATTTATTTAACATCAAATACATTAATATATACTCTGAAAATTCCAGATCTGAAACAGTGACAGAAAATGCTAAAAATTCATGCTTAAATCCAATTTTCACTAGGATTAATCTAATTAATCAAACACTAATCCAAAGTCACCACAAATGAAGAACTCTATAACAATTCTATGCATAATAAGAGTGGCTATTACACTCTAGAATGGCAACTTATTGTCCAAGAACAATTTGAACAAAATTGGAATGAAACTACTTTAATTTCATCAAATCCATACTTCACACATGCTTATTACTTCAATTCATCCACCAAAACCAAAAAGCCTCAATTCTAAGAAATTGAAGAAAACCTATAATCCATCTAACTTATCCAAGAATCATGAAACAAACTTTCAAGCTTAAGGATATAGTTGATTACCTTTAATCTTCAATTTCCTAAAGTTTTATTTCTTGGTTTTCTTCCTTTTCTTGATGGATTTGCAAACAAATTTCAAAACCCATTTTCTTGCAAGCTTTCTGCAATGGAGAAGACTACAAGAGAGAGAAAATAATTTTTTCTCTTTAAATAATGATGATCACGAAATTGGAGCATTTTTTGTCCATTTATTTATTTATATCAATTAAAAACATAAAAAATCAAATCACACTTTATCTAATCCAATCAAATTGGAACACAATAAAGTACAATTAAAGTATATGCCATTTGGTCTATTAAAACTTACCATGTAGTATTCAATTAATAAAAATGGATAAGCTTCAAATTGAATTATTTAATTACTTAACTATTAAATAATTGAACAATTAATTTACACATATATGTATTTTTATTTACATTAAATAACAAATACATATATTTATGGCATGTGTCAAAATCTCATTTGACGAATAATCTAATGTGTATCTAATCGAAATATGTATCAAATACAAATACACAATAATTATTAGCGGACAAAATCCCCTTATTGCATGTGTTATCGTTTAATGATTAAACGATTCGAATTAACTCATTTAATCCAGTGAAGTATTATGAATAATTCGTATTATAATATCGAGTTGCCCAAGTGCTCAATGAGTACACTTCATATTATGGGACTCTCTAAGTTTAGGTCTATCCGTCACGAAATCCAATTTCGTGTCCATAATCCACACACTCATGGATTATGACGACCACGGATAATCTCGCTAAACTATACAAGTCGAGGTCATATCATACGTATAATCCCCCCGTCATTGGCTATCCATATTATACCTGGGATATAGATGAGAACGTCAAATCTGTTCGGTATAATACAGTCGACTTTCAATTTACGATCTCTAAATAACATTCGGAACTGATTTCCGATGTTATACCACGGCCATGGATTTACTAGATCATAAACACGTGAGGATGTCTATGCCCTGTACACAAGACTGACGGATCCTATCTTGATACACACTGGATATCATGAGCATCAGTCCACACCCAACGAAAAGAAGGAGGTCTGATCATGAATAGATCGTTGACGTGACTGCCATCAAAGTGTGGAGGATAGCTCATATATCCACAATGGTATCTCAAGTCGAATGACCACTATGCTCGCTCAACTCGAGAATATTCATGTTGACGTTGGTGTACCATTTATTAGGAAACCTTCGGTGAGTCGTTCAGTGTCTTATCAAATAAACACCTACATGTCTATACAAGTCTCCCAAGACCCATGGTTCACTGGGATAAACCATCGGACAAGTCATGATATACGACATGTACTGGTCTCAGCGGATTTTACTAACCGACCCGTGTTAGCAAATCTTGACCAGGAACTTTATTTAAGGATATACATCTTATAGTGCGCTTCCTAATGTCAATTACAAACTATGTTGTAACTGCGCACTATACTGTAAATCCTAGGGCCTTTGTCTAATATACACGTATCACTGAACCAGATTCAGTTTCGTTCTAATCGTAATCAGATATATAATCTCATTTAGATCGAATAGATGTATAAAAGACAAGGGTGCTACCATTAAAATTAGTAATGTTATGGAAAATCGAACTGCTCGTATTTATGAATCGGACATAAATACGATCCGGATTGGCACTCGGAGCATCAATCCTAACAATTTCTCCCACTTGCTCGAGTGCCAATCCATGGTATCATATACACATCTTCAATGTATATCATATACTCATGGCTCTCAAGAGCTCACTAGCACTCAAGAGGTAGGTATCAACAAGTAAGCATGCTTTAACAAATCGAGTCTGTCCAACAAACTCAATTGTTTTCCTTTAGCAGCATCATTCATATTTTGTAGAATCAAATTCCACATTAATATGACTCAGATGCTATATCAGTATTGTGCTACAGTTGCTGAGTTGTCTAAGTATATATGGATCAAATCCAAAATACTTTGAGACAATCACATGCACAAAACAAATATCAACACTTCTAATCATTGAGTTCACTTTGCAACTTCGTAAGTCAATACTTCAAAAGTTGCAAATGATTCCACTAGTTTTGTAGAATCAATAGTGACACTCCCACTGCATCTTTTCTGACTTTATATGACATAGACCATCTAATGTCATAATTAGAATCAAAACTAATCTGACCTTATGGTTGCTGACTAAATTTTCCATGAATGAGAAACTCGTTCTTAGTATCTCAAAGATCACAAAGAACATGTTTTAAGATCCATCATATAGTCTGCACCATATCAAAATACTCGTAACAATTACAATTAAATTGATATCTTTAATCGCACATAATATAGTATTCATTACGCCATCATCCTATGATGTATAAGATTGATTAGACATTTTAATCAACCTATCTTTCGACAAAGGAATTATCCTTTACAAAAGTTGAATACTATATACATAAAAGACACGTTAACTGTCAAACAGTTATACTAACTGTCATACAGATAGTCTTACTGTGTCATTATTAGATCATATCTAATATGCGACTAATGTGAGTATCTCACAAGTCTCTTAGTTTTATATCTTATATAAAAATTTATTTAATATATCAGAGACTACTCCTACTGCATTCGTGGAGAAAAGAAGACTTTGGATATATAATACTAGAAAGAAATTTGTACGCTCCCACTGACCCCACTGACAAATACGTATTCTCTATACTTCGATAAAACAAGACAATCTGACTGATATCAAAAACAGAGAACGTGAATTTTCGGAAAACTTATATGAGTCTACAATAGGCTCCATAACCAGTATATCAAACTGTGATATTAGCATAACACAAACTCTAAGGTCATTCTAGAATGAATTCTTAAAACAAAGAAATCACAATGGATCTCTCATTCGAATAAATCACTCAAGAACGCCACTTTGTATTCTTTAGCCAAAATGCACTGTTTAATATCGACATTAACCAACAGATCCTTAATTGTCCAATCACTACGACAAGAGACAAGCTTCCTCATAATCTACAATAGACTACTAATATAACATATTCACTGTCATACTATAAAGGTCAGACCTTTACAAGCTTACTTCGCTTTTGCTGCGCAAACAATTTGCACATGTTATGAACTATTCATACGAAAGCCTAATCAAGTTCAAAACTTGATCGTAGTAAGCTATCAACAATCTTAGATCTATGGTTCAAATGTAGTTTCCAAAATCGATATCAAATATCGCTCCCATTATAAGTCATAGGATGATTTTCTTCGATAAGAAAACAACAGAATCATTAAGTATCAAATACTTTGTAATGATTCTGACATCCTATTTTACTTATACGGAAATTGTCTAAGGGTCTTTTCATCTTATTAATTAAGTAGTTCCATTTACAGTTTATCATTCTCACATTTGACTTCACTAAGTCAAGTCATTTCTACAATCGTCAACATCCAATGTCAACCATCAAGTAACAAAATAATTTCATTACTCAGGGTCATAAAAAAGATATTCTATCAAATAGAATACATATTCTATTAAATAGAATAAATGATAAACCTATCACTCATACCTCAGAGGCATAAGTACTTTAAATTATAAATCTATTATATAAAAGAAAGTTTCAAATCTCAAACTTTTCAAGATTCGAATTTTCTACTATACACATCATATATGTATTTGTAGAAACAAATGGAACCTTAATTAAATAGATGAATTAGTGTTTCTAGAGCATAACCCCAAGAGTATTGAAAACTAATTCGGTAACACTCAATATCAACAAATTAAATCATATAAGATTCAATAACTCCCACTTACCAATTCCATCAAAATGGAAATGCGGAAGTTTATATTGAGTAAGAATCTTATTCATTAAATAACTTGAGAACTAATTGCCTTAAATTCATGCGTTTGATCAAATCAAACACCTTCGAACAATTCAAAGATGAGTAATGAATTTCTAAAGATACAGTTTTCAACACTACAGATAAAATATCTTTGAACTATTCAAAATATTTCATTTACGTTTCATCAGAGACATAATGAAAGTCTTTGAACAATTCAAGACATTCAATATGTTCTCTACTAGAAACATGTAACGAAGTTATGACAATTCATCAACTGAGTTATGAAGCAAAGAAAACTATATAATACAATTTCTAATTCATTAAACTACATACATCCAATGTATTAGTCTAATAAATCAGTGGTCCAATGACAATCATCGGTAAAATGAGATTTAATCACAACCTGAATACAATATTCATTAAATGGTGAAGAATATGTGGTGTGAACTCATATCCAACCATCCTTTACCATACGGAACCAACATCCAATGCTTTTATGATAAAATCTCATAAAGCACGGTTCTAAGTTATTTAAATTACCGAATATATATCTTAATGTTTATCTTTCATTAATGACACTACTAGTCATATTAAAATATGTAACAACTGTTTATACAAAACAAGTAACTATCCAATAGCCTCAAGTTACGATATCAAATATCAAAACAGTTATTAAACATTATTTTAAATAACTAGACGGGAGATCCGGTATCCAATACCTACAGTTGTCGTATTGTGAGAATCGATATTCTTTATACACAACTTTACACATCTCATTTTTAAGCTTTATTATTTGCGCTCAATCATTCACAACAATTGCAAGTGATTGACTAGCAAATTGTGTCAGACACGTGACTTCTAAAAGTCACTAAAGCCAAGAAACGTCATTAAAAATAAATATATACTAATGGGGTTTTCTTAATGCCAGTCAAGAATCTCGAGACATGAACTGATTCGTGTCAATTCTTACTGCATAAGAAATAGTTCTTTCACAAATAATATCCTAAACCAGATATCTATTTAAATTACCTAATCGTGACTTAGTAACTAAGTCACAAACGATCTTGATTTTCCAAGAAAATCGGAACAACAGTTCCCGATGGTTTAAACTAATCTAACAATATCTAAGTCTACTGTCCTTCTAGAACCTATTCTAGAATTACGCAACCATAAATAAAGTTAGAAAACCTATTCATGTAATAAGCATGTAGTGGATTAGAAGCATAAATCTATAAACTATATAGATAAAAGGAAAACGAAAGTAGTATATTCCATAAAATTACGCACCACTTGAGTTATGGATTTTTAACCCAGCAGTGTCTCCCACTACTTTACGTAACACCGTAATTCCCAACGGACAATGAGAATTCAATAATTAAATCGAATTCTATAGTGAGAGTAGGATCTCATGAATATATTTCGACTCACAGCTTTGGCATGTTCTCGCCTACCTATATTCATTAGGTAGACAACTCTTTGTCAATCACTCACTAGTGACTCCTGGTTTTGGTCCTGACTGTTTCTCAATGTGACAGCTTTGGCACGTTCACAAGGAGGCGTATCAAGACTTCACTTGCCAATGATAAACTCAAGCTACCGATGTAGTCCTGACAGCTTTGGCACGTTCATGATTTCCACTTTCACTTGAATTTGTCTCTTATCATATAATTCTACCGGCGCAAATGAACTACCATCAACCATAATTGCACAGCTTTGGCACGATACAGCTATAGCATCAGGAAATCATTTTCATCCGTATGGACAAGGCGGACCAAGGAACATGTATCCAATACACGTTACTTTACAACCATATTTAAAGCGGGGATTTTCCTACGGAAGCCACACTCTACATCCAATGTAGAATTTAATCTAAATCATTTTCTAAACAATTCATTTCTACCTTATAACATATAACTCAATTTAACAATTAAATTTCTCTTACATATTCGTTGGCATAGAACTTAACAGTTAAGAAACATATCTAGATTTCGAGCATGTGCGAACATTAAATTTGGATTATATATCATATATCAAGCATGAATAATGTAATGCATAAAGCATCAGACCTGCTTTGATACCAATTTTTTTGGGGTTTTGGGCGATGGGCGCAGCGGAAGCGCGGGTTCGGGCGAAATCATATTTTAAAACTTTTCAAAATAACGAATTAATTATTCAATATCTTATATGAATAATTAATTCATATTTCACCTAAACCTATTTATTCAATATCAAATATCAACATAAATATAGTGAAAACTCGCGAAACTTTTACGAAAATCATTTTTCCGTAAAATTGCCTAAAACGCGTTTTTGACCGAACGGACTACCCGACACTTATGGAACTGTCCAGATCAAATCCAATAGTGTCGGGGCAGTTCATGGGCTGCCCGAACAGTGACGGAATCACTGTTTTCACAGTCGTCACCCGGTTGGCTCAAAATCCACCCGGTAATGCCGTTTTTGGCAGTTTTCATTTATTTCAAGTCGGAAACACTTTCCGACAATTGTTCCAACTCCCAAATTACATCCAAAATATTTATTTAACATCAAATACATCAATATATACACTGAAAATTCCAGATCTGAAACAGTGACAGAAAATGCTAAAAATTCATGCTTAAATCCAATTTTTCACTAGGATTAATCTAATTAATCAAACACTAATCCAAAGTCACCACAAATGAAGAACTCTATAACAATTCTAGGCATAATAAGAGTGGCTATTACACTCTAGAATGGCAACTTATTGTCCAAGAACAATTTGAACAAAATTGGAATGAAACTACTTTAATTTCATCAAATCCATACTTCACACATGCTTATTACTTCAATTCATCCACCAAAACCAACAGCCCCAATTCTAAGAAATTGAAGAAAACCTAGAATCCATCTAACTTATCCAAGAATCATGAAACAAACTTTCAAGCTTAAGGATAGAGTTGATTACCTTTAATCTTCAATTTCCTAAAGTTTTATTCTTGGTTTTCTTCCTTTTCTTGATGGATTTTGCAAACAAATTTCAAAACCCATTTTCTTGCAAGCTTTCTGCAATGGAGAAGACTACAAGAGAGAGAAAATAATTTTTTCTCTTTAAATAATGATGATCACGAAAATTGGAGCATTTTTTGTCCATTTATTTATTTTAATCAAATTAAAAACAAATAAAAAATCAAATCACACTTTATATAATCCAATCAAATTGGAACACAAATAAAGTACAATTAAAGTATATGCCATTTGGTCTATTAAAAACTTACCATGTAGTATTCAATTAATAAAAATGGATAAGCTTCAAATTTAATTATTTAATTACTTAACTATTAAATAATTAAACAATTAATTTACACACATATATGTATTTTTATTTACATTAAATAACAAATACATATATTTATGGCATGTGTCAAAATCTCATTTGACGAATAACTAATGTGTATCTAATCGAAATATGTATCAAATACAAATACACAATAATTATTAGCGGACAAAATCCCCTTATTGCATGTGTTATCGTTTAATGATTAAACGATTCGAATTAACTCTCATTTAATCCAGTGAAGTATTATGAATAATTCGTATTATTCATATCGAGTTGCCCAAGTGCTCAACGAGTACACTTCATATTGTGGGACTCTCTAAGTTTAGGTCTATCCGTCACGAAATCCAATTTCGTGTCCAGAATCCACCCACTCATGGATTATGATGACCACGGATAATCTCGCTAAACTATACAAGTCAAGGTCATAGCATACGTATAATCCCTCCGTCACAGGCTATCCGTATTATACCTGGGATATAGATGAGAACGTCAAATCCATTCGGTATAATACAGTCGACTTTCAATTTACGATCTCTAAATAACATTCGGAACTCATTTCTGATGTTATACCACGGCCATGGATTTACTAGATCATAAACATGTGAGGATGTCTATGCCCTGTACACAGGACTGACGGATCCTATCTTGATATACACTGGATATCATGAGCATCAGTCCACACCCAACGAATAGGCGGAGGTCTGATCATGAATATATCGTTGACGTGACTGCCATCAAAGTGTGGAGGATAGCTCATATATCCACAATGGTATCTCAAGTCGAAGGACCACTATGCTCGCTCAACTCGAGAAGATTCATGTTGACGTTGGTGTACCATCTATTAGGAAACCTTCGGTGAGTCGTTCAGTGTCTTATCAAATAAACACCTGCATGTCTATATGAGTCTCCCAAGACTCATGGTTCACTGGGATAAACCATCGGACCAAGTCACGATATACGACATGTACTAGTCTCAGCGGATTTTACTAACCGACCCGTGTTAGGAAATCTTGACCAGGAACTTTATTTAAGGATATACATCTTATAGTGCGCTTCCCAATGTCAATTACAAACTATGTTGTAATTGCGCACTATATTGTAAATCCTAGGGCCTTTGTCTAATATAAACGTATCACTGAACCAGATTCAGTTTCGTTCTAATCGTAATCAGATATATTATCTCAATTAGATCGAATAGGTGTATAAAAGACAAGGGTGCTACCATTAAAATTAGTAATGTTATGGAAAATCGAACTGCTCGTATTTATGATTCGGACATAAATACGATCCAGATTGGCACTCGGAGCACCAATCCTAACACTGGGACATAGAAAATTGCTTCTAATCTTGCTTACCAGATTTGCAAATCTCAGGATCAAATTCTACTTGGCTGGTTATTATCTTTAATGACTGAAGGTATTCTTAGTTTTATGATCAATTTTAACAATTCCTATGAAGTTTATAAATTCTTAACTAAGCAATTTGGCAAGCTAAAGTCATGAATCTTAGACACATGTTTAATACAACTAGAAAAGAAGGCATGAGCATCACTGAATATTACCTTAAGATGAAAAATCTAGGTGATAACTTGGCTGCCGCTGGCAGTCCTATTACTGATAAGGATCTTGTCATGTATATCTTAGAAAGTGTTGAGATATTGGCATATAAGGTGCAAAATATCTGGAATATTTTCAAGAAGTTAGTTGCTAATAAATAGTTTATAATCAACTTATTTTCATTATTTGATATTTGTTTTATTAGTTAAGATAATGTGATGCAACCGCTCCTTGATTTTAGCATCAAGTTAAGCAATTTTGTTATCACAAGCTAATATAAATAGCTTGCTTCATATCAATAAAACTTAAGCCAATTCACATCATTTTATATTCTTCTGCATTCCAAACTCTCTTACAACATACCTTTAAATCCAACAATCGGTATCAGAGCCAGGTTGCGATCCTGGGACCTGTTCATTAAACAACCATTCTTCCAACCAAATGGAAAACAACAACCTCTCATTTATTTCCCCACATACATCACTGGCGAAAGCTACCCAATATGGTCTGTGAAAATAAAATGCTTTCTGGAAGCACACGATCTATGGGATATTGTTGAAGAAGATAGGCCAGTGGCTCCATTGGGTAGAGATCCTACTATGACACAAATTAATTAAGGCACACACCGAGGAGAAGACAAAGAGGTCAAGAGCTAAAAATTTGTTATAAAATTCTATTTCTGATGTAGTGTTTTCCAAAATTATGACTTGTAGGACAACAAAAGAAGCATGGGACAAGCTGAAACTGGAGTATTAGGGAAGTGCCAGAACTATTCAAATGACAGTGATGAATTTGAAGATAGAGTTTGAAGCTTTGAATTGAAATTACCTACAAGCAATAACAAGTAATATTATACCCAATAGGGGGTGAATTGGGTTATTAAAAATTAATTCCGAATTATAGATTTTGTCAATTTTATACTTCCAAACTTTTATCAATAATTATAAACAACCTTAAAATAAAATTGCACAATTTAAAAGATAAGGGAAGAGAGATACAACACCAAATTTATAGTGGTTCGGCCAAATTGATTTCCTACGTCCACTCTCTCTTGAAGCGCACTTGAAGGTTCCACTAGATTCAACAATCTTTACAACGAAGAGATTTTGCTCTAAGGCTTCTCTTAAACCTTTTACACAAACTCCACCCTTGAGAGTAATGACCACTCTCACAAGGGATTTCAATACAAGTGTTTCCGAAAAAATAAATTTTTGTGTTTACAACACTATTTGAAAACTCACAAAAAATATTACAAAGATTGAATAGAGTATGAGTTGCTCAAATATATCTAAGAGATTGACAGTGTCAATATGACCCTAACGCGGCAAGATAATACATTGGATGATCTTGGTAAAGACCTGCATATTAAAACTCAATTTGACTCTCTTAGATATATGGGTTATGGGATGTTTGGGCTTAGATGTTCAACTTGACATAGGTTATCTTATTTGTCGCTATATGTAAACTGCTCGATCTTATCCCCAACAAAGCCTTCCCTATGACTCTCTCATCACTCAAATCCTTCAAAAATTTCATGTCGTAATCAGCACAAATGAGCCATCTTCCCTGTTACCCATATTCATCAAATCACTCTCACCACATTCCACCATAAAAACTGGGAGAAAGTCGATGGTGTTTGGCGTATGAAGCCCAAACCCGACGCTCTTATAGCCTCCTCTTCCAAACGACCAAGGTTGAGTGAAATGACTGATTCTGATAACGATCCTTATAATGCAGCCGCTGACACAGCAGGGCCCTCTAGTTCGAGACCATCGGCGGACGAGCAACACAACCTCATCATGGCCAGACTTGACTCCCTCGCTAACAGTCTAGGCACTCTTGCCACCAGCATCACTCAGATGTCTACCAACGTCACTCAGCTGTCCACATCCTTCGCTACCTTCAGTACTAGTGTGGAGCGACGCCTCACCACCATGGAAAAATAGCTCTGTTCTCTTACTGACGAGCTTTAGATTATATGGCCCATATTTTGTTAAACAATCATGACATATATTTTGACTAGTGCTTGTATGTTTTGACATAGCGACATGTCTTTTGACTCGCGACATGTATTTCGGCAAGATATGAATGAAATGTTCTCTTTCTACTTTGTGTTGTGTTTGCTTATGCCTTGAATTGATTACAATTTCCTTTTTCTTTTGCTTCTCTACATTTTTGATAATGTCAAATGGGGAGAAAAATTATACACAAATAATTAAAACTGTGATTACTTCACCCTTACACTAACTGAGAGCTTTTTGTATACTAATGTGTTTATCTAACTGTTATAGCATTGCATCGAAGACACCCATTGAGAGGGAGCTAATATTGAGGGGGAGCAAGTTTCGTCATATTGAACTCTCAAAAGATCCACAAGTTTATAATGGTTGTCATCATCAAAAAGGGGGAGATTGTTAGCGACATAAACTTCAAGTTGGATTTTGATGACGCAACATTCGTAAGTCTTCAACGCACTATGGCAAGACATTCCAAAAATATGTTGAAGCATATCGGTAATAAAAAGCAACGGATGCAAAAGACGAACCTCTCATGAAGAAAATCTCATTTGGCCTTAATTTAGAATTACATTTGTAAAATGAGTTGTTTATCTTCATATCTAAGCTCATTAAATATGCAACTCCATATAGATGCATTAAGATCACTTGAAAAATGCCTTGAACATTCAAAAGTCATCATACCTGTGCATTCCCATGTTTTGAATTGTTTCTGGAACCGGCATGGTCCTCTTCGGTTTGCTTACCGGTCTTCATACCGATTATATCCAAGGGAAAATACTTACTGGAACCGGGCTGCCTCTTACCGATTTCCATACTGGTTTATGTTGGAAACTGTTTCCTCTTGCGCGGCGGAAGTTGCGGATGTGGTGGCACTGGATCTTTAAAATTTTCTCTGCCTTCTCCTTTGTTGAAGTCGAACTCCATAAAACGCTTGATGAATTTCCTTTGAGATTCTACCGTAGAATCAACCAATCAATCTTCCGAGCTATATCTCGAAACCAACAAACCGAAGTGTGGGCTTCACTCACAAAGATCAACCTCTAAACTTTTTAGAGAAGTTGATAATGTCACAAACTCTTTTGGCTTTAGAAAGATGAGATGAAGAAGATCAAGTATCTTGTTCACTTTTTTGTTCTTTCTAATCTCAACTATCGAGAAATAAGATTTTTCTCTCTACCTTACTCACAACTTTTGTGAATGTTTTTAGCTCTCTCTTGAAAAACTTTTTCCAAAATGCTAAGTATGTTTTTCACTTGAATTCACCCAACCTTTGAGTGGGAATGGTAGAGAATATAAACTAAAGCAATTCCATCAACATCCACTCAATTTTGTCAATTGTAAATGGCCAACACACTTGAGTGGAGTGTCAACCAAATCCATTAGATAATGGAACAAGTTAGGTAATTAGGTAAAAACTAATTAACAAAAACTTGGTGGATGATTTGGCAAACCATTAAGGCTTGTCTTGATAATGAATTTACCATTATCAAATAATGATGTCATAATTATCTAATAATTATGCATTATCAATGATAATGTAATAATATCTTATAATTATTATTTGATTATCTTATAATCAAAATATTAGAAAATATAATATTAAACTAATTTAATATTATTTTCATTTGTGACAAAAATATTATTAATCATATTAATAATATTCAAATATAATGTGAACATATTATTAGACAATCTATTTATATTAGGTTTGCTACAGTTAATCGAGCTAGCACGGGGACCAAATGGACCTACGGTTCCGAGCTCCAATAATTCTGAAATATTAATTAAACTCTTTAATTAAATATTACGAATTATTAACTCCGCGTTATTCCACTAAAAACTCGAAGTTGAACTCCCGTTACCGTAGATGGAAATATAAGCCGAACAAATTTCGGTGTCCATCGATATAATCACTACATATGGATATAGCCCTTCACGAATATCTCATAAATAGATCTGGGTCATAAGTCTATTATACCCCTCTAAATATTTTGTCTCTTAAGCACCATTGATTCTATAATGAACAATTAATTCATAAAAATTATGAATATAATACTTTCTATTCGTAATAGGAAAGTTGAGCGCTCAAAATTATTCAAGTCCCGAATCAACTCTTAAAAGAGATATTCTTCTACTTCTCGAAAGAAGGAGTGAATTCCATATCTATGTAAAACGTTCCCAGCTACATACCAAACCATATCCCCAAAATACGTAGTTATTGGCCGGGACTGCTACACCAACCTCACCATAGTAAATCAAAGGACACAGCCTAACATGCAGGAGTTCGTAGTACACTCAGGATTAAGATTAATCCATATATGACTATCTAGTAGATAAAATGAGTTTCTTGGGTTAACGGATATTAAAAGAAATTCATATTTATCTGAGTCCAGTCCTATATGATCATATCATACAAGGTGCCTCCATTCTCATGTCACCACATGAGCGAACCCGGATCAAGGTCGTCATACAAGTATAGAATGGACCGCAGCTATACATAAACCACAAACAAAGTACCCACTATGTTTGCTCTCTATGGACAATTTAGATTACTAACTTCAGACTTAAATCCTCTTGTGTATCAAACATACACTAAGTCTAAAGGTACAAAAGTAATCAAGGTAAACAAGACAATTAGACAATATGCAATTTAAATCAAACAACTTTGATAAATGAATAATGCGTTTATAATTATTACAATAATCAATTCCGTTTTACAACACATGAAGCTCTAGGACATAAATCCCAACAGTTTATATGCTGATTTTGGGTACGAAATGGATGCTCTCTGGAACCGGACCATCATTTACCGGTTTCCTTACCAGTTACTAAACCGATCATGCTGAGAGATTTTAGTAACCGGTAAGGAAATCGGTAAGTGATGGCCCGGTTCCAGAGAGCATCCATTTCGTACCCAAAACCGGCATATAAACCGCTATGGAAACCGGTAAGAGGCAGCCCGGTTCTAGTAAGCATTTTCCCTTGGATATAATCGGTATGAAGACCGGTAAGCAAACCGAAGAGGACCATGCCGGTTCCAGAAACAATTCAAAATAGGGGAATGCACATGTATGATGAATTTTGAATGTACAAGGCATTTTTTAAGTGATCCTAATGCATCTATATAGAGTTGCATATTTATTGAGCTTAGATATGAAGATAAACAACTCATTTTACAAATGTAATTCTAAATTAAGGCCAAATGAGATTTTCTTCATAAGAGGTTCGTCTTTTGCATCTGTTGCTTTTTATTACCGATATGCTTCGACATATTTTTGGAATGTCTTGCCATAGTGCGTTGAAGACTTACGAATGTTGCGTCATCAAAATCCAACTTGAAGTTTATGTCGCTAACATGAATATGCAGGAAGATGAAACAATAGCCAAGTACTCTGATAAAATTTCCCAGATTGTCAACAAACTCAGGTTGCTTAGTGGAGACTTTTCTGATAGTTAGTGTAACACCCCAAAATTATTTTTACACATACCTTAAATTATTAATTTTGATGTGTTGGAACTTTAAGATTGGATTGATTAATTTACAAAAGTTAGATTTAAAAATGATAAAAGGAACAAGTTTAAGGAGACAGTTGATAATTGTCTTTAATATAAAAGAAAACAACCCTAAGCCTCTCTTTTCCTCAAACACACACACAGTCTCCCCTCTCGTAGAAATCCCAATGATCGTTATACCGTAAGCGAGGACAGTCCTACTGCATAGTTTCATTCCTTGTAGTCAGCTTATCAAGTGCGTGGATAAGCTTGTAACATTGATGTTTTCAAAATTATATAGTATGTATGTTTTCTTAAATGAATTTTTAAGGTAATGCATTAAATGATTTTGTTTTTAAAAAGTTTATATTTTGGTATGAAAGTATGGATCAAATATTGCTTATATTGAAATCATGATTTGTGATATATGAGAAACTTGCATGATTTGAGATATATGATCATGTGTTTTCGAAATGATTTTTATGTTAGGATGCACCCCGTGTACTTATATGTGCCAGATTATTACCATGAGACGAGATCTCATGTTGCAAAATTTTACTCCGGATGCCAGTTATTGTCGTGGGGATGCCCCATATTGCCACCTTTTTCGTATTGTCATGAGAGTGTGCATATAGACGAATGAGCAGTTTTATTTATTTATTTATTTATTACAGATATTCTTGAGCAGAATTAGATTTATAAGAAATGAGATTTATGATTTCAAATAAATATTTGATAAATTGATTTACAGCTTTATGTATTTATTTATATTATGAAACATTTATTCGATATACTTTGTTACTTGTTTATCAACGACACTAAGTTGTGATTCATTGCACTAAGCGTGAGCTTACCCCTTTCTTTTAACATTTCAGGTTTATCAGATTAGTATATCTTTTTTTCGTCATCTACTGTTCCTTCATTATTTTTACCATTAGAGAAAGGTTGTGCCAACAGTAGTGTGTCATCAATATTTCTTGGGATTTTGGTTCTAGATGTGTTTACCTTGTGGGATTTGTTAATTGGTTATAGGCACTGAGCCTTTATTTAATATTGAGAATATTTATACTTTAGCATGAATATTTCTTTTCAGTTGGATCATGGAGATCCTATTTATATGAGAATTTTTATTCAGTTTTGATTTTATTTGTATTTGGAGGATTAGTCCATATTACAGGGGGAAACTCCGTCCATTTCAAATCTCCGTCTGACCCCTACCCTACCTAAGGGGACATGTGTGACATATTAAATGGTATCAGAGTGCTAGGTTCATAGATTTTGTAGACATTTCTTTTACTTAATTAGCTAGTCTATGTCTATTAGCGGTTGACATCTTTCATGTGTTTTTAGATGCTTCTGCGTTCTAGAGTTCGAGGTGCAGGTCGAGTTCGTACTCATAGGATAGCAATGATGGCCAACCTTCTAGGGAACCTCCAGTTGATGAGGAGGTTAATTCTTACGTCGGGGAACCCACTGAAGGGAACCCTATTCCTCTTTAGTTATAACCCTATCCCACAAAAGGGAACCCTATTCCTCTTTTGTTATTGGAAGAAAGTGAAAACAAACCAAGAATCAATTTATTGGAAGCGAGTGTGTGTTATAGTTGCATTGCGTAAAGACTAAAGAACACACCTGGGAGTGAGCACGCAAAGTATTTCTTATTTATCTCTTTATCACTTTTGTTTCTCTTTCCCACTAAACTCAATTATTATGATCATAAATTATTCCTTTTATATCTCAAAAATAAATAAATATAAAATTTTATTCATCCATACACTTAAAATGATTATTTTTCTCTTTATTACATGTATATTTTTTATTATTCATTAAAAAAACCTAGACATCATAGTATAAGTAGTCGAAAAAAAATAAAAAATAAAAAAAAGTTGTGTTATTCCAATCTAAAGCTAGAAAAAGTTAATAATCCATATCTTATAGCACCTTCAACAAATTGTAATCCTCTTTAATAAAGCAAAGCCCCACCACCATTTATTCCAATACTATTAAGTTCGACTTAGACTTTTGACTCAATAAGTTTGAAATGATTAGGCTATGTGTGGTCTTCTTTTTATTAAAAGATAAGAGTTGGATTATTTTTAGGTATGAATAAGATGTTATTTGATTTTCAAAATATAATCGATAAGGTTCTAATTCTTAGACACCTTAAGTTTACGTAATTAAAAATTAACTATAAAAATTTCAGACAAGTTCTACATAATATTTTATCGTTAAAAATAAGTAATCTTAAGTTTAGCACAATCAATCACACTCTTAATCTAAAGTAATTACTAAAGAGTGTAAATAAAAATAATATATAATTGCAGAAAATAAACAAAAATAAGAAAACAAATAACATTAGATTTTGTTTACGAAGTAAAAAAATTCTTGTAGGGAAAAACAACTCCGAATATATATTTCTATCCGAATTCTCTACAAAGAGAAACTTACAATGATGGTTAAAAGACATATGTCAAAACCTTTACTGACTCAATTACCTAATTATAATAATCAAAAGAAACTCTTCAAGCCTAAACTCAACAGTCTTCTTTCATAATTTTGAGGTCTTTTCTAGTAAATCTAATAATGAACTCGCTCTTGTCAGAACTCTTACAACCAATCTCCAACTCATAACTCTGAAATTAGGGTTTGGTAAGAATTGGTGTTTTGATGGTTACCAAAAAAAGATGTTCACCAAGAATAAAAAAGACATGAGATAAATGGTTAAAGACGATGGAAACAAATATGAATAGGATTTAGTGGAGTCCCATCAAAGAATCAAAATGTGGAAACAAAGAAGTAAAGGCTCTAAATATTGTGTTTCCAACCAACATGTAAAGTGGCAAAGACTTTCTTTATGTAGGTTAGGGTTTCTCAAGTTTGAAACAAGCCTTAAAACGTACTTAAAAATACTAATCCTGCATTGACGTTCCAATGCCCTAACGGATATAGGACGCATGCCATTTATTCGTAATTTACATTCAAATATTCTATCGAACACAAGATATTAGGCCTGAGCATTATCGGATTCGGATCGGATCAGATCAAATCCGAATCCGATCCGATCCGAATCACTCACTTAAATTTGATCCGATTGGATTCAAATATCGAATCAAACTCGATATGATTCGATCCGATTATTATCGGATCAAACCAATCTGATCCGAATAATTCGGATCGGATCAGTTTGATTCGATAACTGATTCGAATTTGAAATAGTATCCGAAATTTGATAAAATACTCTTCAACATAACTTTCTCTATAAAACTAAATGGTAGCTCGTCAACAATGATCATCTTCACAGCTGCTTTCCGACACGCTGCTTGATTAAAATGACCGTCTCTCACTGAGATTTCCACTTGTGCCTCCCTCTTCACCAACCCCAACCAAAACACCTTGTGCTTCATAATAAGCCAAATGATTTGCAGGTCTCCATATGCCTCTTCAAGTTGGTTGTTGACCGATCTTTCGAACTACAAGCATAAGTCTTTTGACAATATGTACAGACAGACCGCCCTATCCGGATTATCTTCACACATGCGGAAAACTTTCCACACTTCAGATCTTCTATTTCTTACTTTAGTTGCTACTGATGTGATTGACGGCGATGAATCATGTTTTTTTTACAATGGCGGTATCTCAGAGTTTGACTTTGATCGAGATTTTCTTTTCAGTTTCCTTGTTTCTGTTAATTGTACCTCAATAGAATCTGATTCCGACCCACTACTGTTGGGTGAGCTTTCAAACCCACTCATCTACAATGACAATAAATTAGGCATGTATACAATATATATGTTTTGTCATTTGAACAAGTTGTTATTTCTGATTTCATCTTTGTCCAATGATTTGAACAAAAAAAAAAACATATAGAAATATAGAATTCTGTTTTTTTTTTAAAGAACCATAGAGAATTCTGTTTGATTCTGTTTAAATAATAATCATAGAGAATTTTTTTCAAAGGCCACACATAAACCATGAACTGAGTTTAATAAACACGATCGCCCTTACTCCATTAAAATTCAATCAACTTAGGTAAGTACCAAACAACTTGTCAAAAATTTGAGTCATGCAAAACGACGATCAAAGCAAATAACAGAGTGATAACTGATTATGCTGTAGTATCAAAGTGATGAAAATTCAGTAGCATTTTGACATTTTCAGTAACAGATAACTGATTATGGAAAAAAATAACAGGCTACCATATGCATTATTCAAAGGATACTTGGGAAATTAGAAAAAAACACCACCCAAAAGACAGATTGAAGCTGCAGAATTATTCTAGAATGCAAAGCAGACCTCAAAATACCATGAGGAAACTAGTCCAAGCAATTCTGGAAATTTCACAAATACATGCTAGTCAAAAGATGTCATAGAAGTAATTCAAACATCACAGCACAATTTGAGTCATGCAAAACGACGATCAAATTCAAAGCAAACAAGTGCTAATTTTACACAATATTTTGAACAAAAATAATTAATTAAATAGAAATCACCAAATCGGCAAGTGCTTGAAATTGAATGACGAATTGAAGATCAAATCGGCAACAGCAAATGGCAAACTATTTCAGTCATTTGAGTATTTGATAAACTTTCAAATTTTTTTCATTATTTTGCACGAAATTAATTAACTAAATGAAAATCCCTAATCTTGAAAAAGAATAAGAACTGAAGAAGGGGAACTTACTTTCTCGGCGACGGAGGAGGCAGTAAACTGAAGAGTAAATTGAAGACGTCACAGAGGGAGACCGAAGACTGAAGTGAAGACGGCGCAGAGAGTAAAAAGTAAACTGAAGATGAAGATTGAAGAGTGAATATTGAAGAAGTCAAGAAACTGAAGTGAAGATGACCTAATGAACTTAGGTATATTATACAAAACGACGTCGTTTGATATAGTCCAAAACGACGTCGTTTGCATAATTTAAAAAAAATTCGATCCGATTCGAAATTCGTCAAACGGCTACCACTACATTCGATCGGATCAAATTATCAGATCCGATCTGATTCGGTCCGATCAAATCGGACAGAATCGGATCGGATCTGGTTTGATCCGATCCGATGCCCATGCCTACAAGATATGCACGCTTGCTCACTAGAATGGTATGTTCAAACGCATTGGATGAACTTAGGACTTTCAAAAGTTATCCAATTGCTCCAAGATATTCAAAAATTATAATTCAATTGAACTTATTTTTGTTATGGAATTGGCCAACGTACATACAACATAAATAATATTATCATTTTATGGGTTTATACTTTAGATTCCCAAGAGGCTATTAATGGGTTATGTTTAGAAAAATTTAGATTTCGATGGACAACGTTATGATATATTATAATAATCTTTAAATATTTTATTTAAAAAAATATGTTTCAATTTTGTGTTGGATTCCATCAAGGACTAAGACCCCACAATGAAATGATCAAAGCAAATCAAAAAGTATTATTCAATTCTTTAAACAAGCAAAAGATAAAAATAAATATAAAAAAGCTGTATAGATTCCATTCCAGAGGTAGAAAAAAGTTAATAAAATCATGTCCACTACCATTTATTCCAAAACCATTAAGGTCGACTAGAATTTTGACTCAACAAGTTTGAAATCATCATTATTATTTTATTTTTTTTGAATTGTTAGAAATTTTACCGTCAAATCACTCATTTTGGCTTTAAGCAAGATAGATAAAATCTCCGGCTGTTCCAGACTCTTATAAGAAATGTACTCCCTGGATTCGAGCTCAGAACCTTAAGATGAGATCATGAACCTTACACCAATAAATCACACCCATCAGATAATAAAACATTATGCTATAGGTGGGTTATAAAACATTATTATCTTTCATTTTATTGAGGATAAGTGTTGGAATATTATAGAGACTTTTTTTTTAATCTATTTTTTTATATGTGAAATAGATATTATCTTTATTGCACATATTTTTTCGAGGTATATTTGATAAATTTCTGAATAATGTTATAATTTTATGTATTTAAATTCTCGATGGACTAACTTAGATAAATTTAGATTTTTATAGACTTCATTATAAATATATTGTGATCATCAAATTCTAACTGTCTCTTTGTGAACACTTACCAATTGAAGTCTCCAATTCAATGTTTAAAATCATCTTTCATCTTCATTACGGTATTAAGACTAATCCATCTATACTCAATATATCAAATCTTATTCCGACTAGGAAATAGGAAATTTTGGTACCTAATGAATACTTTCTAGAAGCACATGATCTATGGGATATTGTTGAAGAAGATATGCCAGTGGCTCCATTGGGTAGAGATCCTACTATGGGACAAATTAATTAAGGCACACACCGAGGAGAAGACAAAGAGGTCAAGAGCTAAAACCTTGTTACGAAATTTTATTTTTGATGCAGTGTTTTCCAAAATTATGACTTGCAGGACAACAAAAGAAGCATGAGACAAGCTGAAACTGAAGTATCAGGGAAGTGCCAGAACCATTCAAATGACAGTGCTGAATTTGAAGAGGGAGTTTGAAGTTTTAAATATACAAGAAGATGAAATAATAGCCAAGTACTCTGATAAAATTTCCCAGATTGTCAACAAACTCAGGTTGCTTGGTGAAGACTTTCCTGGTAGTAAGATTGTAGAAAAAGTGATTGTTTATGTCCCTGAGAGATTAGAGTCAAAGATCTCTATTTGAAGAAACTAGTAACCTCTCTATAATCACTCTTGCAAAACTCATAAGTGCATTGCAGGTACATGAACAAAGGAGGGCTAAGACAAGAAAGGATTACTGAAGGTGCTCTCCAGATGCATCATCAAAATCCAGATAAAGGCAAGAAACAATACAATAACAAGAATGATAATACAGCAAAAGGTAGTAGTGATGGCATTAAGAACAAATAGCATACTCATTGCAGATATTGTAAGAAAACAAAACATATACATAAATATTGCTGGTGGAGATATAATACAGCATGTGGCAAATGTAAACAACTTGGGCACGTGTCCAAGGTTTGCAAATTTAAAAATAAGAACTGCCAATCCAGTCAACAAGCACAAGCAGCAGAAGAAGAGGCTGACATACATGGGGAGAAAATGTTTGCTGTTACAGGTTTATTGAAGCCAAGCAACAATAATACTTGGATTATTGATAGTGGCTGCACACACCATATGACCTATAATGCAAGCTTGCTTACTGATATGGATAAATCTTATAATTACTTAGTGAGAGGAGACAAGGGAGAGCTGGTGTAAGTAAAAGGAAGAGGCAGAGTAGCAGTTGCAACACAACAAGGTATAAATAAATTTCTGATGTGTTATTTGTGCCTAACTGTAACATCCCGGTTATTATAGCGAGTTGCATGAATTTTATTTTCCGCGTGTGAGGACCCCGTCCAAACGCGAAATAAATTTTAGTGTATAATGGGGACTTTTATAGAGAAATTAATTATAAGGCAATAATTATTAATTAAGGGACCAAATTGAAATTTGTCACCAAATACAAATAAAACCTAGAAATTTCTACACACTCACACTTTGCACATAAACACGTGTGTGACACAAAATTAAAATAATACACACGTGAGCATTGGAAACACACACACAGAGTCACGGTAAGAAGCACAACAGAGAGAAGAATCGAGAGAGGTAGAGAGAGACCGAGAGAGAGAGAGACCAGGAGGGAGGAGGAACTCCGGCGACGTTGGCTGAGCCCTGATCGCCGACGAATCTCCGGCGAGCTCAAGACGTCTGGATCAGCGAGCAGAGGCTGAGCAAAGACTGAAAGCAGAAACAGCGAGAGAGAAGCCGAAGCTGACCAGAGAAGCAGCAGACGTGAGGTAATAAAGGAAGAAGAAGAAGAGGGATTCCGACTTTGGAGTTCCGATTTCATGCCTGGAGGCAGAAGTAAGTACACTATGTGATGATAATCTTGAGTCTTGATTGAAATTGATGATCTAGGGGTTTTTGGGTAAATCTCGTATTTGGGTGAGATAATGAATTGGATACGTATTAAAGGTAATCTAGATTTTGTTTTGTGTTTAATATTGGAGGAAGTTAACAATATTAAAAGAATTGTAAAATCTGGAAATTTTGGCATGAACCCTAGAAATTGGGAAAAATTTGACTATAGGATGAATTGATGTTTGAACATGTTATATATGTTATATTGAAATTTGGAATTAAGTTAAAATGAAATTCTGAAAATATGTAAATATGTATGTGTTCAACAGTGTTAGCAAAAATAATGAAGGTAATGAAGATAGTAGGAATAGAAACGGTATTTGTAGTAATGGCAGTAGCAGTAGTGTAGTGGAGAAAGAAGAAACAGATATGGTAACAGTAGAGATAGAGGAGAGGGTAGCAGTAGAATTGGTAAGTATACCCTGCAGTGATTTTTTTGGATTTGGATATGGTAAGAAATTGAATCATTGGATGGTTAGCATGATTAGAAGTAGGTTATAGTGAATTAAACTTTGTTCCATAAAATTGAGAGGAAGCAATTGATTAAGAATTGAATTTGGGGAAAACCGATAGAACCCTAGAATTTGGGGGAAGATGGCATGGTGATTTATTTATTTGATTATTTTTTTTATATTCCGGCTCTTCCCCTTGCTGGTGTTGGTGTCTTTTGCCTCTTTTCTCCGCATATCTTAGCTGTTTGGTCCAATACGAAACCTGCAACAATTTCCAATTGAGAGGTGTATATACTACGCACGATCATTCAGCATCTAGTAAGCAATGAAGGGAAATTATAAGATAAAATTTATTGAAGCACATTAGTTTTATATACACACACATAGCGCATGATAATGACTGTTAACATGAATAATTGTTGTGAGAAAATTAACACTTAGGTGCACTAATGCAAACTAAATTAATTTGATTTTCAATTTAGCATATGTTCATAAAGGTTTGATGCAATTGATCAACTTTCACGTTAAGAAGTTGACTTATTTTAATTACCATGTTCTTAGTTATGCTCTCTGTTAAAGTGCATGTAGTTTTATGAACTGAAGATAAGTATATAAGAAAGCATGGCTAGGGTAGGAGGAAGCATGAGAAATGCATATGCATATGCATATGTGTGTGTTAATATTTTCAGAACTTGAATTAAAGTTAAGAATCTTTTTGAAATTGAAAGTGTTTTAAAGGAAAGTTTCAAAGTTTTTCTTTGAAAGAATGTATTTTCAGAAAATGTTTTTACAATTTTGAGACACAAGAGTACGGTTTTATGTTTTTCGGGGCATGAGGGAAAAACTCACCCCAGTATGTAACTTGAGATACAGAGATGGAATTGACGGATAGAGACATGTGCACATGTAGAGGACTAGGGGGACGGCAATACGTAACGCCCCTAGATCCTAGTTTATGAGACAAGATGACGGCATAGGATCGTGTACCTGATCTCCAGTTCAGAGCTTGGGCGGTAGCATAGATTTGCAACCCCAGTTCTAGTTGTGGCTTGGGGGACGGCGATACGTAACGCCCCAAGACCACTAGTTTCAGGGCAGGTATGGCATGCTTTGGGGGACGGCGATACGTAACGCCCCAATGTCATGGATTTGCATATCTAGCTCTACGGCGTATGGGGGGACGGCGATACGTAACGCCCCTATGCGCCAGTTTTCAGAAAGAGCTTTTCCAGAAGGAGAAAGTAAAAGTAAGGTTTTCAGCAAAGGATTTTCAGAAAGAAACTTCAGATAATAGTTTTTCAGAAAGAGTTTTCAAAGAGTATTTTCTAAAAAGCATAGCATGTTACAGTTTTATATAGTATACACGACGTGCATATGAATTATATAGGTTAGAAATTCATCTGAGATGCATATAGTTAACATTGAAGCATGATATCATGATTACATATATATATTTGTGACTAAAGCCTATGTGTATTATACGTTCACATGGAAGGAACAATTGTTAAGATATTGGCGTATGATCATATGGTTTTATATACATGTTTATATGGCTGATTTTAATCTGTTGGATGTTTAATAGAAAGAATATTTTAATAAACCGATTTGATGATATTCAATGATATCAAAGAAAGATAGTTATAATAAAAGTCAGAACTAGATTAGAAACAAGTATATAGAAAAGTGGGAAGGTATCAGAGTAACACAGCAGAAACGTAGTAGGACTTGACACAGTAGATGGAATTATGGAATTTAATGACTATATTATAAATGTTTAAAGTATAAGTAGAAAACAAGATGTTATTGTGTGTGTGATTCAGGAAAGAAAATTAGTAAAAATGTAGTAACATTTGAACATAGATAAGAGTTTTACAATTAACTCAGAAGTGGTAATTATGTGTGATTACATAGACAGTTTAAGATATTAATGGATTAGAAATAAACTTTGCATGTGTTTGCCGTTCAAGGAATGAACATGGTTACTTACTGAGTCTTATGACTCACACCTCAATAGTGTTTTGAGTTTTGCAGGTTGGTGACCTGATCGGTCAACCACAGATGTTGGAGCTTGAGGAGTCGGATAGCAGCGTTACAGTTAGCCAGTCACCAGGTCTTGGAGTGTCTGAGTCAAGTTGAATAAGCGTAGTTGTAAAAGAAATTGAGTTGTATAAGTTTATTATTAAAGTTTTTGTTATTCGTATTTTCGGGCATGGAGCCCAATTATATTATGTCTTGAGTTGTTTTTGTTAGTGATGTATTGTGTATGGGCCCTATAGGTTGTTTTGAGATGCTGGACTTGATCCAGGTTGCTTGACTTTTAGCAGAGGTCATGCCGAATTTTCGTCAAGAGTCAGAGGCTTATGGAGACAGGATTAGCCTGTCTCCTGCCGGTAGCATCCTGGCTTAGGCCGGATGTTACACTAACCTTAATCAAAACCTGTTGAGTGTTGGCCAGATGCTTGAAAGGAAATACTCTCTGGAGTTCAAGAACAATGTCTGCATAATCTTTGAACCTAGTGGGACTGAGTTGCTAAAAGCTGAAATGGAAGGCAAGACATTTAGAATTGACTGGAGTGAAATTGTAAATGTATGTGCAGAAACTAAAGACTCGATTTTATGGCACAAAAGGCTAGGCCATGTCAATCACAATAGCTTAGTCTCTATGAACAAGTAAGATTTTGTCAGAGACTTGCCCTCACTTGCTTCAGAAATCAAAATCTATGTAGTATGCCAGCAAAGGAAATAGGCAAGGCTTACATTTCAAAAAAAGCAAGCTTGGAGAGCCTCTCACTCA
>SKCR01044938.1:0-80904 GCA_019454045.1 Zanthoxylum bungeanum | reverse complement strand
TCTTGGTCGACTGAACCGAAATGGCTCAGGAGTCTCACTTGACTCGACAAGAGTCATGGGGTATGTCCCAAGGTCGACTGAAAACCGAACTCAGGTTCAGGAATCTCACATGACTCGACAAGAGTCATGGGGTATGTCCTAAGGTCGACTGAATCGAACTCAGGTTCAGGAGTTTCACTTGACTCGACAAGAGTCATGGGGAGTGTCCCTGGTCGACTGAACCGAAATGGTCAGAAGTCTCACTTGAGTCGACATTAGTCATGGAATGTCCATTGGTCGACTGAACCGAACTCAGGTTCAGGAGTTTAGTTCACATGACATGTGTCAATTGGACCAGGTGTAAGTTATGGCGTTGTTTCATACGACATATGTCGACTGAACCAGAAGTAAGATCTGGAGTTTATTTTATGACGAATATTATTCTAAAAATGTGTCGAATGAACATTGTGTCGACTGACAAATTGCATGTGTTTTAAATCTGATGATGTCGTGCCAATTGGTGAAGGCGGTTGTGAAGAGAAATTTATTGATGTTGCCGAGCAAGTGATGTTAAGTGGTAATGTTCATCATTCTATTCGACAATATATTCTAGATCTTCCACGTGTCATTTAATGAAGTAAAACCTAACGCGAATAACTAGGTGTCTTTTGGCGGGAAAAGAACCGCCAAAAGTAGTAGTATAAGAGTGGCTTGATGGGTTCATTTGTTTCATTCATAAGATCAACAAGTTGGGAGAAAAGCTTCAAGGTTTCAAGGTACTCTTCAAAACTTTTCTTCGTGTTATTCATTTCCTTTGAATGTTCATAGAGTAGCTTCAAACTGTTCTTTAGCCAAATTAGGTAGTTTGATCTTTGAAACATACGTTGTTGGTGGAATTTTGTTTGGAGACTTGGGTAGAATTTGATCCTTAGGAAATATAATCTTTAGAAATTATTTGTTTGTAAACTTGTCGAGTGAAATATGTCGAGTGGAGAGTCTTTAGAAAGCTTAGGTGAGCAGATAGATAAATATGTAGAAGTATCGTCGAGTGAATCTACTGAAGAAAAATTACTGAGGGGCTGGTCGCGTCAAGAATTTTCCAAAGAGGGACCTGTCACCGTTTTGTCGAGTGAAATTCATGTGGTTGCAATTCCTATAAGGTCTTTGGCAGCAGTTGGAGAGTCGAGTGGATTAGTTAGTACCAGTGAGCCAACCAACTTGCTAACCAAGAACCCAGCTAGTCGAATGACGGATGGTAGGCTGATGGAAATTAGGTGTAAATACAGATTCCCCAGATCAATGGAGTTGAGAGTACCCATGCCGACTGAACGAATCGACTACAATATACCTGGGTGGATTGGATTTTATGTGCGGCCGTTTGCTGATGGGCTTAGATTCCCTATTCCGAGGTTAGCTTGGGAATTTTGGATCATTATGGGATCGCTCATTCACAGCTAATGCCGAATGCTTGGAGGATTTTATTGTCGATTGAATGTTTAGCATTTGAACAATGGGTGTTATTTGAGGTGAAGGATGTAGTGTATTCATACTACCTAAAGGAGCAGTTAACAGAAAAAAGGAGATATACTTTGTGTATTCGTCGTAAGAGAGAACAAATAATCATGGGGCTTCCAACGAATGATAGGGGTAATTGGCAGTCCGATTATTTCTTTGTAAGGAATGAGGGTATTTTGGGTCGACTGGAATGGGTCGTGTCTCAGAATGTTGGAGTGTATTTAGTGAGTATCAAATCTTTTTTTTTTACTGGTAATTCATCATTATGGTTGTCGTATGAACGCTAATGTGCGGATTGTTTGTTTTACAGGTCCATTTCGAAACAGTTTATTCGATAGAACTCCTCAAATTTTATCCAATACTGAAGCTCTTCTTGCTCTTCTTGTCGAACAAAAGAGATTGGAGAGTAGTCTTGGTAGAGAAGAGATTAAGGGCGACATTAGTGTGGAAAGAAATCTTCGAATCAGAAGGTATATCTACCCCTTTGGCACTTTGTAATCACGTATTGGAAGTCATCTACTGTACTTGGTCGATTCGAGCTTTGTACGGAAAGGGTTGTGTTATAAAGACTTTAACTGCAAAAGAAATTTTGTGCGCAGAGGATATGATGTCGAGACCAATAAAGGTAGCATCAATTGATGAATTAAAAAGCCGAAAGAAGGCTAGGAAGATTAAGATAAAGGAGCCGGAGGTGGAGGTTCCTAAATTACAACAGGCAGTGTCGACTGGGACTCCTAAAGCCAAGGTGATGTCGACTGAAATGACTGTTAAGGGGATGAAAAGGAAGATAGTTGAAGAAGATACTGACGACATCATTGTCAGGATTCCAACTGGGTCGACTGCAATTTCAAACCCATCGAGCCTGAATCCTTTTATCAAGAAGCTTTTATTGGAGGAGGATGACGAAAGGTTGTCCAAGATTGGCCATGTCGAGACGATGAGGAAGGCTGCGGCTCTTTCGTATCAAGTAAGTATGCTGAATAATTTCGTAAATTGTCGAATGCTTTGACAAAATATATAAAATCTTCTTTATTTATTTATTTCTTTTCCAGACAATGGAATGCAGCTTACACATGCAGCAATATGTCGAGTCAAGCCCGATGAAACAGAGGGAGATGGAGAAATCGGTTTTAGCAATGAAGAAGGAGATGGCTGAAATGAAGTTGACATTTGAGAAAAAGAATAAGGAGTTGGAAAAGCAGTTGAAAGAGGTGAATTCCACTCTTAAGATGGAGAGAGAGACTTCCGAGGCAACAATTGAGGGTTACAAGGATTCACTCGACAACGTGAGGAAGGAGAATGAGGAGTTGATTGAACAGATTGAACGGATTGCTCTTGAATCCATGATGAAGGAACGGAGTAATCTGATGAAAGACTTCTTGTTGGGTGGGCTGTAACATGGGAGCCTGAAAAATGGATTGAAGAGTATGATCGTCTTGTAGCAGGGATATCCTCTTCTGACAATGGTGATGTCGAGGGAAAGGGGGTGAAGAGGTAGAATCAAAGGAAACTGGGGAGGAAATCAAAGAAGTTGAAGGGGCGATTGATGAAGATGCGGGAAGGGGAAGAAGAGGAGGATGTAGGTCGAATGGAGGTCGAATCGGCTGAACCTCTTCCGGAAGTTCCTGCTTCTGATGTTAATGTTGCTGAAGAGAGTACTCCGGAAGATGTAATTCTGCAAAATTAATTGTAATTTTGTCTGTATGTACTTGATCATTTTGTTTGGTGAATGAAAAGAATTTTAACTTAATTATTCCAACTAATTCTTATTGCGTCGAATCAAATTATACAAGCATAAAATTTATTCTTCAAATTTAAGCAAAAGCATGCAAACATTACGGTACGGTAATATCGTTTGAGGTGAATCGCATTCCAACTATTGTGAATCTATCTCCCCTCTGTCGTTTGTAATTTGTAAGCTCCGTGTCCAATAACTTTGGTGATGACGTACGGACCTTCCCAGTTTGGCCCTAATTTTCCATCTCCAACTTCCTTAGTATTTTGGAAAACTTTTCGTAGTACCTGTGGGCACTTGATTTCGGTCGAGGTCCACAATTGAGAATGGGTTGAGGGAGGCACGAGCGAACCTGCAAAATAAGAGTAGAACGAAAGAGGAGGTTACTGCCCACCAGTGTAGTGGAAGCCGTAGGCACTCCGACGCTCAAGTTAGACAAGATATGTTTAATTCAAAGGGGAATGGATTAAGGTCTTAAGATACCTCAACCACTGATCTATTGCCGTGAGGGCGGAGTATTAGGTTTAGTCTGATGATGAGAGTCCCCTTCTTTGTCCCTTGCTTCTCCCTTTTATAGGTTGATGTCGAGTCTCCCTTTTACCGTTCCAAGTTTTCTCATTGATATTCTCATTTATGTCATTTAGATATTCATCCCCTGAAACCGTCGACTTCATGATGTTACTCATGAATTCGGATCCACCTTCTGATCTTTGTAACTGATGCCCGTTTGTCTGTTTTTTATATCAGTGATATTGGGCTCTGTGAGGCGGCCCGTGGATCTCATGCCTGGCTCCTGATCTTGTGGTTGGCTTCTGCGGTAAAAGTCGATTTTACCCCTGGGCCCAATTTTGGCCCGTACAGTTTGTCCCCTACTCTCTAAGTCTGGAAGTCCCAGGCTTTGAGAGTATCTTGTATTGAATAAATTGAGATGTGGGCGATCACTCTTCTGACCCTAACGATGGTCTTTGAGCAAATGGCGTCTTGTTTTTGGAAAAATTCAGGTTTACTCATCTTGTCGTATGAGGTGAATAAGTTTGATGACTTATAATCGATTCGACACGAGTTATCAGGAGTGTCCCTTGAGCGACTGAACCATGTGGTGGTTTAGGAACACACTCGATACGTGGTATGCGTCGAATGAATCCCATGAATCTATGACTCTGTATGGATCATGTAGGGGATGTCCCCTGATCGACTGAACCTGGTGGAGGTTCAGGTACAATCTCACTCGACAGGTTGTACGTGTCGAGTGGATCCTATGATCCCATGACTCTGCATGGATCACGTTGGGGATGTCCCCTGGTCGACTGGACCTGGTGGAGGTTTAGGTATAATCTCACTCGACTGGTTGTACGTGTCGAGTGGATCCTATGATCCCATGACTCTGCATGGATCACGTGGGGGATGTCCCCTGGTCGACTGAACCTGGTGGAGGTTCAGGTATAATCTCACTCGACTGGTTGTACGTGTCGAGTGGATCCTATGATCCCATGACTCTGCATGGATCACGTGGGGGATGTCCCCTGGTCGACTGGACCTGGTGGAGGTTCAGGTATAATCTCACTCGACTGGTTGTACGTGTCGAGTGGATCCTATGATCCCATGACTCTGCATGGATCACGTGGGGGATGTCTCCTGGTCGACTGGACCTATTGGAGGTTCAGGTATAATCTCACTCGACTGGTTGTACGTGTCGAGTGGATCCTATGATCCCATGACTCTGCATGGATCACGTGGGGGATGTCCCCTGGTCGACTGGACCTGGTGGAGGTTCAGGTATAATCTCACTCGACTGGTTGTACGTGTCGAGTGGATCCTATGATCCCATGACTCTGCATGGACCACGTGGGGGATGTCCCCTGGTCGACTGAACCTGGTGGAGGTTCAGGTATAATCTCACTCTACTGGTTGTACGTGTCGAGTGGATCCTATGATCCCATGACTCTGCATGGATCACGTGGGGGATGTCCCCTGGTCGACTGGACCTGGTGGAGGTTCAGGTATAATCTCACTCGACTGGTTGTACGTGTCGAGTGGATCCTATGATCCTATGACTCTGCATGGATCACGTGGGGGATGTCCCCTGGTCGACTGGACCTATTGGAGGTTCATGTATAATCTCACTCGACTGGTTGTACGTGTCGAGTGGATCCTATGATCCCATGACTCTGCATGGATCACGTGGGGGATGTCCCCTGGTCGACTGAACCTGGTGGAGGTTCAAGTATAATCTCACTCGACTGGTTGTACGTGTCGAGTGGATCCTATGATCCCATGACTCTGCATGGATCACGTGGGGGATGTCCCCTGGTCGACTTAACCTGGTGGAGGTTCAGGTATAATCTCACTCGACTGGTTGTACGTGTCGGGTTTATTGTGTGGTAATCCGAATATCGAGGAGATAAAGTGTCGAGCTTTATATAAATCTTTGGTCGAACCGATGTTTTATTCGATGATTCCCTTTGGAAGTGAATCTGGCTTTTCACACGTGTCGATAGATGCTGAAAGACCTAATGCAATTTACGAGGCGTCTATTTGGGCGGGAAATTTGGCGCCAGATCTTCAGGTAGTATGTATAAAGGAAGATTGGGTGCTTCATTCCGTGACATTCGGAAGTCGAGTAAGGTGTGCTCTCAAGAGTTTCAAGGTATTCTTCGAAACCTTTTTCTTGTTCTTCCTTCCTTTAAGTGTTCATAGTGAATATTCAAACTGTTCCTAGATAATTTAAGCTGTTTGATCTCCTGTTAAACTGGAGAGAATTGCTCCTTTAAACCCTTGCATTCCATTTTGTAGGGAAGAGATGACTTTTGAACGATCGACTGGTGAAATATGGTGGCTCTCTTAGTAACTAAGTGGATGGTGGATTTTATATTGTTGAATTCTTATAAGAGATTGGTTTTGATGATATGATCACTTGGGTGACTCGCCGCCTTTTGCATTTGGGAGTTTGAAGAAATGTGCTCCAATGTTGGCAGTTATTCTCGGAGGATGGCTAATTATGTGATCATGAGATCTGATGTTTGCTCGTCGCGTGACGCCACATGAGGATGAGTGTTTGATAAGATCGTAGATGGAGAGAACTTTGTATGCTATGAATCGCTAGGGCCCCACGGTGGGCGCCAAATTGTAGACGCTGATTTTCACCGAGGCCTACAATTGAGATTTAGTAAGGAGGGGGCACTGGCGATCCTGCAAACAAAGAAGGAGAGTGAGCGGGAGTACTGCCCACCGGTGTGGTGGGTGCCGGGGGCACTCCGACGCCCAAGTCAGTGATGAAGACGAGCTGTAAGTAATGGAAAAGCAAGGTTAGAGATTGCCTTGATTCCCGTGTACTGTCTTGAGGGTGGTAGATGTGAGAGATCCTGAGGGTTCTCGAGCATATCCTCCCCGTGGCCTTGTGATCCCTTCTCTTTATAGACCACCTGATGTGGGGTCCTTCTTCCACCCGTTGGGATCGCTGTAACTGATGATTTGATGAAGGTATTTACCTCTGGTAACTGATGGCTTTGATGATGGTGTTTATGTTTTGTAACTGTTGGCTTTAATGATCATCTAGAGCTGATAAGTTAGTGGTGATGGGCCTGATTTCGATTGTTGGCCCTGGATCTGTGGTCTCGCGGTTGGCCCAGAAGGGAAATGTCGGTTTTACCCTTGGGCCCAATTTTGGCCCGTACAGTTTGTCCCCTACTCTCTAAGTCAATAAGTCCTTGGCTTGGAGAGTACTTGATGCGTGTGTCGTTTGGGACGAAAAGTTATGAGCTTGACTCTCCATGAGCCATTGGGGAAGTACCCAGTCGACTGAACCGGATGAATGTCAGGTTATATGTCATGCGACTTGTGTAATATATGTCTACAAGTTGACTCGACGTCAGTCCATGAGGGATGTCCCCGGTCGACTGGACTTGATGAGCCCAGAAAGGTATAAGTCATACGACACGTATAATCCGTGTCTACAACTTGACTCGACATGAGTCTTATGGGGGTGTCCCCGGTCGACTGGACTTGATGAGTCCAGGAAGGTATAAGTCATACGACATGCGTAATCCATATCTACAACTTGACTCGACATTAGTCTTATGGGGGTGTCCCCGGTCGACTGGACTTGATGAGTCCAGGAAGGTATAAGTCATACGACATGCGTAATCCATATCTACAACTTGACTCGACATGAGTCTATGAGGGATGTCCCCGGTCGACTGGACTTGATGAGTCCAGGAAGGTATAAGTCATACGACATGCGTAATCCATGTCTACAACTTGACTCGACATGAGTCTATGAGGGATGTCCCCGGTCGACTGGACTTGATGAGTCCAGGAAGATAAGTCATACAACATGCGTAATCCATGTCTACAACTTGACTCGACATGAGTCTATGGGGGATATCCCCGGTCGACTGGACTTGATGAGACCAGGAAGTTATATCATACGACATGAGTAATCCATGTCTACAACTTGACTCGACATGAGTCTATGAGGGATGTCCCCGGTCGACTGGACTTGATGAGTCCAGGAAGATAAGTCATACAACATGCGTAATCCATGTCTACAACTTGACTCGACATGAGTCTATGGGGGATGTCCCCGGTCACTGGACTTGATGAGACCAGGAAGTTATATCATACGACATGAGTAGTTCATGTCTATAACTTGACTCGACATGAGTCTATGAGGGATGTCCCCGGTCGACTGGACTTGATGAGTCCAGGAAGGTATAAGTCATACGACATGTGTAATCCATGTCTATAACTTGACTCGACATGAGTCTATGGGGGATGTCCCCGGTCGACTGGACTTTGATGAGACCAGGAAAATATAATTTATACGACATGTGTAATCCATGTCTATAACTTGACTCGACATGAGTCTATGGGGGATGTCCCCGGTCGATTGGACTTGATGAGGCCAGGAAAATATAAGACATACGACATGTGTAATCCATGTCTACAACTTGACTCGACATGAGTCTATGGGGGATGCCCCCGGTCTACTGGACTTGATGGGGCCAGGAAAATATAATTTATACGACATGTGTAATCCATGTCTACAACTTGACTCGACATGAGTCTATGGGGGATGTCCCCGGTCGACTGGACTTGATGAGGCCAGGAAAATATAATTTATACGACATGTGTAATCCATGTCTACAACTTGACTCGACATGGGTCTATAAGGGATGTCCCCGGTCGACTGGACTTGCTGAGACCAGGAAAATATAAGTCATACGACATGTGTAATCCATGTCTACAACTTGACTCGACATGAGTCTATGGGGGATGTCCCCGATTGACTGGACTTGATGAGGCCAGGAAAATATAAGTCATACGACATGTGTAATCCATGTCTACAACTTGACTCGACATGAGTCCATGGGGGATGTCCCCGGTCGATTGAACCAGATAAAGGTTAGGATAATCCCCATACTACAGGTCAAATGACCAAGGGAGTCTTCAAAGTCGTTTGGACCAGATGAAGATCTAAGAAAGTCTCTACTCTACATACCTGACGAAGGTCCAAGAGTCTTTCCTTATCATACTACTAGACCTGATGAAGGTCTATGAAGGTTATAACCCATTCTCCTGATGATGGTCTATGAGACTACGGTCATATTGGCCTGTCGAATGGACTTGATAATAGTGCAAGAAGGTCATCACTTCTCACTCTACTAGACCTGAAGAATGTCAATGAGGGTTCTCATTCCTCATTCTACAAGACCTGACAAAGGTCTATGAAGGTATAATTCCTCATTCTACAAGACTTGTAGTCTGAGACCATGTCATCTGAAGACCATGAGACTACAGTCGAATGAACCTGTTGAAGGTCCATGAGGATCATCATCCTACTGGATTGGATGAAGGTCGGTCGACTGGGCCCGATTGAGGTCCAAGGGATTCTTCATACTACAAAATCTGATGAAGGTCGGCCGAGTGGACCTGATGGAGGTCCAAATGATTTTTCATACTACCAAACCTAATAGAGGTCGGTCGAGTGGACCTGATAGAGGTCCAAAGAATATTTCATACTACCAAACCTGATAGAGGTCGGTCGAGTGGACCTGATAGAGGTCCAAAGAATTTTTCACACTACCTAACCTGATGAAGGTCGGTCGAGTGGTACATATACTCTGCCTAGCCTTCATATTGGTCGTGTGGTATATATACACTGCCAAGCCTTCATATTGGTCGTGTGGTATATATACACTGCCAAGCCTTCATATTGGTCGAGTGGTACATATACTCTGCCTAGCCTTCATATTGGTCGTGTGGTATATATACACTGCCAAGCCTTCATATTGGTCGAGTGGTACATATACACTGCCTAGCCTTCATTTGGTCGAGTGGTACATATACTCTGCCTAGCCTTCATTTGGTCGTGTGGTATATATACAATGCCAAGCGTTCATATTGGTCGTGTGGTACATATACTCTGCATTGCCTTCATATTGGTCGAGTGGTAAATATACACTGCCAAGCCTTCATATGGTCGTGTGGTACATATACTCTGCCTTGCCTTCATATTGGACGTGTGGAATATATACACTGCCAAGCCGTCATATTGGTCGAGTTTTACATATACTCTCCCTAGCCTTCATATTGGTCGTGTGGTATATATACATTGCCAAGCGTTCATATTGGTCGTGTGGTACATATACTCTGCCTTGCCTTCATATTGGTCGTGTGGTATATATACATTGCCAAGCGTTCATATTGGTCGTGTGGTACATATACTCTGCCTTGCCTTCATATATACACGTGTCATATGATGACCTTCCCCATAATAGTCGATTTTACCCCTGGGCCCAATTTTGGCCCGTACAGTTTGTCCCATACTCTCTAAGTCTGGAAGTCCCAGGCTTTGAGAGTATCTTGTATTGAATAAATTGAGATGTGGGCGATCACTCTTCTGACCCTAACGATGGTCTTTGAGCAAATGGCGTCTTGTTTTTGGAAAAATTCAGGTTTACTCATCTTGTCGTATGAGGTGAATAAGTTTGATGACTTATAATCGATTCGACACGAGTTATCAGGAGTGTCCCTTGAGCGACTGAACCATGTGGTGGTTTAGGAACACACTCGATACGTGGTATGCGTCGAATGAATCCCATGAATCTATGACTCTGTATGGATCATGTAGGGGATGTCCCCTGGTCGACTGAACCTGGTGGAGGTTCAGGTACAATCTCACTCGACAGGTTGTACGTGTCGAGTGGATCCTATGATCCCATGACTCTGCATGGATCACGTGGGGGATGTCCCCTGGTCGACTGGACCTATTGGAGGTTCAGGTATAATCTCACTCGACTGGTTGTACGTGTCGAGTGGATCCTATGATCCCATGACTCTGCATGGATCACGTGGGGGATGTCCCCTGGTCGACTGGACCTGGTGGAGGTTCAGGTATAATCTCACTCGACCAGTCGTACATGTCGAGTGGATCCTATGATCCCATGACTCTGCATGGATCACGTGGGGGATGTCCCCTGGTCGACTGGACCTGGTGGAGGTTCAGGTATAATCTCACTCGACTGGTTGTACGTGTCGAGTGGATCCTATGATCCCATGACTCTGCATGGATCACGTGGGGGATGTCCCCTGGTCGACTGAACCTGGTGGAGGTTCAGGTATAATCTCACTCGACTGGTTGTACATGTCGAGTGGATCCTATGATCCCATGACTCTGCATGGATCACGTGGGGGATGTCCCCTGATCGACTGGACCTGGTGGAGGTTCATGTATAATCTCACTCGACTGGTTGTACGTGTCGAATGGATCCTATGATCCCATGACTCTGCATGGATCACGTGGGGGATGTCCCCTGGTCGACTGGACCTATGGAGGTTCATGTATAATCTCACTCGACTGGTTGTACGTGTCGAGTGGATCCTATGATCCCATGACTCTGCATGGATCACGTGGGGGATGTCCCCTGGTCGACTGGACCTGGTGGAGGTTCAGGTATAATCTCACTCGACTGGTTGTACGTGTCGAGTGGATCATATGATCCCATGACTCTGCATGGACCACGTGGGGGATGTCCCCTGGTCGACTGAACCTGGTGGAGGTTCAGGTATAATCTCACTCGACTGGTTGTACGTGTCGAGTGGATCCTATGATCCCATGACTCTGCATGGATCACGTGGGGGATGCCCCCTGGTCGACTGGACCTGGTGGAGGTTCAGGTATAATCTCACTCGACTGGTTGTACGTGTCGAGTGGATCCTATGATCCCATGACTCTGCATGGATCACGTGGGGGATGTCCCCTGGTCGACTGGACCTATTGGAGGTTCAGGTATAATCTCACTCGACTGGTTGTACGTGTCGAGTGGATCCTATGATCCCATGACTCTGCATGGATCACGTGGGGGATGTCCCCTGGTCGACTGAACCTGGTGGAGGTTCAGGTATAATCTCACTCGACTGGTTGTACGTGTCGAGTGGATCCTATGATCCCATGACTCTGCATGGATCACGTGGGGGATGTCCCCTGGTCGACTGAACCTGGTGGAGGTTCAGGTATAATCTCACTCGACTGGTTGTACGTGTCGAGTTTATTGTGTGGTAATCCGAATATCGAGGAGATAAAGTGTCGAGCTTTATATAAATCTTTGGTCGAACCGATGTTTTATTCGATGATTCCCTTTGGAAGTGAATCTGGCTTTTCACACGTGTCGATAGATGCTGAAAGACCTAATGCAATTTACGAGGCGTCTATTTGGGCGGGAAATTTGGCGCCAGATCTTCAGGTAGTATGTATAAAGGAAGATTGGGTGCTTCATTTCGTGACATTCGGAAGTCGAGTAAGGTGTGCTCTCAAGAGTTTCAAGGTATTCTTCGAAACCTTTTTCTTGTTCTTCCTTCCTTTAAGTGTTCATAGTGAATATTCAGCTGTTCCTAGATAATTTAAGCTGTTTGATCTCCTGGTTGGCGTGAGTTGTTTTCAATTTGTGTTTGCGGGTTTTGATCTTTTAGGAGATAGGTTACTGGGGGGTTTAGTTGTTTTTTATTGGTCGTTTGGAAGATGTCGAGTGGTGAATCCTTAGGCAGCTTAGGTGCCAAAATCGATAGTTATTCCGAGTCGTCAAGTGATACCGTAGAATCAAGTGAAAGCAAAGAAATTGTAGAATGTGGAGGTAGGTCGTACGAAAAGTTTATCGATAGTGGCGTTGTTACTTTAGCTATGCCTTCTCCACCAGTAATCCCTGCCGAGGCCATTCCGTTAAGGTCTTTGCCCGCAATTGGGGAGTCGAACGAATTACCTTGTACGAGTGAGCCTACTAACTTACTATCAAAGAATCCTGCAAGTCGAGTGACTGGGAAAGTGTTGTGGGAACTCAGCTGTATGTACAGGTTCCCTAACACTTTGGAACTCCGTGTGCCTTCGTCGAATGAAAGAATTGATTACAAGGTTCCTGGGTGGATAGGTTTCTACGTGCGTCCATTTTTTATAGGGCTGAGGTTTCCTATTCCGAGATTGGTTTGTGAAGTTTTGGATCATTTCGGAATTGCTCCTTCGCAGTTGATGCCCAATGCATGGAGGATCTTATTGTCGATTGAATGTTTATCTTTTGAAATTGGTGCACTCTTCGAGGTAAAGGACGTCTTAGAGACGTATTATCTTAAGGAACATTTGAAGGAGAAAGGGAGGTATACACTGATCCTTCGCCAAAGAAAGACACACTTAGTTACTGGATTGCCGACTAATGATAGGGGAAATTGGCAATCCCATTATTTCTATGTGAAGGGTGAGGGTATCTTTGGATCGACCGGGGTTGGTCGAATCCCGGAATTTTGGTGTTTGTCGAGTGAGTAACAATCTTTCATTCAATTTTAGTCTTTGAATCTTTCATCTGTCTTTCAGTAATCATGATCTTATTATTGCAGGTCCTCTACGGAACAAGTCATTCATCAGGACTGCACGTACAATCTCCAACACAAAAGCCATTATGTCCCTGTCGGTCGAAAAAAAGGACTGCAAAACAATTCTAACAGAAAAGAGATTAAGGTCGACTCCGTTGTGGAAGGAAATCTATCATCGAGAAGAAGGTAAAGTTCTGGCCCTATGTAACGACGTTTTGTCCGTGATAAATAGTAGATGGTCGTGTCAAAAGTTATATGGGGGAGATAAATATCGAGAGCCCCTAAAACCTAGAGAACTTTTATGCGCAGAGGAGATGATGACAGGACCATTCACGGTAGCTTCCCTTGATGAAATGAAGAGCCGAAGAAAGTCACGTAAACTCCGAAAGAATGAGCCCGCAGTTGAGGAGGCGGTTGGCACCCAGCAGAAGGGTGGCATCCCTGTGGAGGGGGTTCAAGATAAGGGGAAATCAATCGAAGTGAGTTCTGCGGGAAAGAAAAGGAAGGTCGTGTCTGAAGAAGAAGAAGATCCGGACAACCTTTTACTAAAAGTTCCCCGAGAGTCGACTGCTATATCTGACCCTTCGAGTATCGACTCATTCGTGGAAGGGCTTTTGCTTGAAGGGGATGAAGTGAGGTTGGCCCAGATAGGTCCAATTGAAGTTATGAAGAAGGCAATTGCTTTGAATTATCAGGTATCATTTTTATCTATTTTATCTTATTTTATTTACTATTTCGTCTGATTCCAAAGGCTTGTGTTTGTAGGCCCTGAAGTGCAGCTTATTTTATTTACTATTTCGTGAAGACTGGTACGCTGAAGGAGCTTGCTCCGTATGACCCTGATTGGTACTACATCAGGGCGGCTTCAATGGCTAGGAAAATATACTTGAGGGGTGGTCTTGGTGTTGGTTCCTTCCGTAGAATTTACGGAGGGAGCAAGAGGAACGGTAGTCGCCCACCTCATTTCGGCAAGAGCAGTGGCTCTATTGCTCGTCACATACTTCAGCAATTGCAGAGCATGAACATTGTCGACCTCGACACCAAGGGGTACTTGGTTCAACTTTTTAATTAAAAGTTTACAGGTGTGGAGATTGCTAACAAGAGCTTCATCTAGACTGTGAATGTCATAGCAAATAATTTTCCAATGTGGAATCGCAAGTGAATTTAAGTGGAGGATGAGACATGTGTAATTATAAGTTGGGAATTTATAGAACTGTGTCGGCCCGGTCCTTGGTTACGAGAAGCTTAGCCTTCGAGAAGCGCGTGCTTTATTTTGACGATCCTGAGGCTCTTCAAAAGTCATAATAGCGCATCACAATACATTTCAAAATAGCCCATCACACAGGCCCCCTCCAATCACACAGACCATGGTCCATAGTCACGTTGGAAGGCCCCAGCAAAAGCTAGACATAAGCAATAAGTTGCCCATTCAAACGTTAGAATAGTCGAGAATAGGGCCATATTAAAGTCACTTAATCTACTCATTCGACAAGACAGAATAGAGTTAGGCACTAAGTCCACTCGACACCATCCAATAGTAGACAAGTGGAGCTCTTTCTTCCAAACTATTTTAACTTCAAAGGCATGTAGTATCATCCTGTGTGGTCTCACTCGACATGATGGGATGATAAAATATTATGTTCATTCAAATTCCCAACGACAAGATGGATGTTCATCAATTCTATGGTGCATGGAAAAGTTGACTCCTCTCCCGTACTATTATATTCAATGTATGACAAGTTGGATTGTTATCTCGTCCATTCAATATGGGTGTATTATCATCAGTTCCATCAGGACCATTAGATAGCCCATTTGACACCAGGCTCGTGGTCATTCAACAAGTCTTGTAGTATGATAAGGAAAGACTATTTCATAGACCTTCAACAGGTGTAGTTGTATGTTGAGGAAATATTCTTGGGCCTTCGTCAGGTCTGTAGAGTGAATACTTTCATAGATCTTCATCTGATTCAGTTGACCAGGGGCATCCCTACAGACTCATGTCGAGTCAAGTCATAGACATGAACTACTCATGTCGTATGATATATATTCCTGGACTCATCAAGTTCAGACGACCGGGGACATCCCCCATAGACTCATGTCTAGTCAAGTCATAGACATGAACTACTCATGTCGTATGACTTATATATTCCTGGACTCATCAAATCCGGTCGACCGGGGACATCCCCCATAGACTCATGTCTAGTCAAGTTGTAGACATGGATTACACATGTCGTATGACTTATATATTCCTGGACTCATCAAGTTCAGACGACCGGGGACATCCCCCACAGACTCATGTCGAGTCAAGTCATAGACATGAAATCCACCGTGTGGTGGGTGCCGGGGGCACTCCGACGCCCAAGTCAGTTTAGGGACAACATAAAGTTATAATGGAGAGGGCTATGTTAGATGCTACCTTGAACTCTGTAGGGTACCGTGAGGGTGGTATCAATGAGATGTTTTGAGAGTTGTACAGTGAGTCAGAAGTTGAATCCTCTTTTCCCTAGACCTTCTTTGTTTATATACATGCTCTTAAGGGAGCATGTGCATTTACTGCTCTTTGATTATTTGTCCGTTGGGAGTCAGTTTCCGATCGACTTCATGAGGGGCATTTAGTGTATTTGCCCGTTGTAGGCTGGCAACTGTTGAGTTTCTGAATGATGTTTATTAACTTAGGCGTTACGTGGGCCGACCTCTGGATGGTCCTTTGGTTACGAGTGTTGGTGTTCATCGGGCCTGGGCCGACATTATGTCTTTAGGGTTTGATTATGAGGCTTCAGGGGTGCATTTAGCAGTGGGTCTGAAGCGAAAGACCGAAATTACCCTTGGGCCAATTTTGGCCCGTACAGTTTGTCCCCTACTCTCTAAGTCAAGAGTCCTTGGCTTGGAGAGTACTTGACGCATGTGTCGCTTGGGACGAAGCCATATTATGTAGGTGTACTCGAGCGTTGATGCTGCTTATTTGACCAAACGAATGTCAAGTTTATCAACTTGACTCTACAAGAGCCATTGTGGAAGTGCCCAATCGACTGGACCAGATGAAGGTCAGTATATCAGTCATACGACATGTGCCTTCCATGTCTACAAGTTGACTCGAAATGAGTCTATGGGGGATGTCCCCGGTTGACTGAACTTGATGAGTCCCTGAGGATATGAGTCATACGACATGTGTAATCCATGTCTACAACTTGACTCGACATGAGTCTATGGGGAATGTCCCCGGTCGACTGGATTTGATGAGGCCAGGAAAATATAATTTACACGACATGAGTAGTTCATGTCTATGACTTGACTAGACATGAGTCTATGGGGGATGTCCCCGGTCGACTGGACTTGATGAAGCCAGGAAAATATATCATACGACATGAGTATTTCATGTCTATGACTTGACTCGACATGAGTCTGTGGGGGATTTCCCCCGTCGTCTGAACTTGATGAAGCCAGGAAAATATATCATACGACATGAGTATTTCATGTCTATGACTTGACTCGACATGAGTCTGTGGGGGATGTCCCCGGTCGTCTGAACTTGATGAGTCCAGGAATATATAAGTCATACGACATGTGTAATCCATGTCTACAACTTGACTAGACATGAGTCTATAGGGGATGTCCCCGGTCAACCGGATTTAATGAGTCCAGGAATATATGAGTCATACGACATGAGTAGTTCATGTATATGACTTGACTAGACATGAGTCTATGGGGGATGTCCCCGGTCGACTGGACTTGATGAAGCCAGGAAAATATATCATACGACATGAGTATTTCATGTCTATGACTTGACTCGACATGAGTCTGTGGGGGATGTCCCCGGTCGTCTGAACTTGATGAAGCCAGGAAAATATATCATACGACATGAGTATTTCATGTCTATGACTTGACTCGACATGAGTCTGTGGGGGATGTCCCCGGTCGTCTGAACTTGATGAGTCCAGGAATATATAAGTCATACGACATGTGTAATCCATGTCTACAACTTGACTAGACATGAGTCTATGGGGGATGTCCCCGGTCGACCGGATTTGATGAGTCCAGGAATATATAAGTCATACGACATGAGTAGTTCATGTCTATGACTTGACTAGACATGAGTCTATGGGGGATGTCCCCGGTCGTCTGAACTTGATGAGTCCAGGAATATATATCATACGACATGAGTAGTTCATGTCTATGACTTGACTCGACATGAGTCTGTAGGGATGCCCCTGGTCAACTGAATCAGATGAAGATCTATGAAAGTATTCACTCTACAGACCTGACGAAGGCCCAAGAATATTTCCTCAACATACAACTACACCTGTTGAAGGTCTATGAAATAGTCTTTCCTTATCATACTACAAGACTTGTTGAAGGACCACGAGCCTGGTGTCGAATGGGCTATCTAATGGTCCTGATGGAACTGATGATAATACACCCATATTGAATGGACGAGATAACAATCCAACTTGTCATACATTGAATATAATAGTACGGGAGAGGAGTCAACTTTTCCATGCACCATAGAATTGATGAACATCCATCTTGTCGTTTGGGAATTTGAATGAACATAATATTTTATCATCCCATCATGTCGAGTGAGACCACACATGATGATACTACATGCCTTTGAAGTTAAAATAGTTTGGAAGAAAGAGCTCCACTTGTCTACTATTGGATGGTGTCGAGTGGACTTAGTGCCTAACTCTATTCTGTCTTGTCGAATGAGTAGATTAAGTGACTTTAATATGGCCCTATTCTCGACTATTCTAACGTTTGAATGGGCAACTTATTTCTTCTGTCTAGCTTTTGCTGGGGCCTTCCAACGTGACTATGGACCATGGTCTGTGTGATTGGAGGGGGCCTGTGTGATGGGCTATTTTGAAATGTATTGTGATGCGCTATTATGACTTTTGAAGAGCCTCAGGATCGTCAAAATAAAACACGCGCTTCTCTAAGGCTAAGCTTCTCGTAACCAAGGACCGGGCCGACACAGTTCTATAAATTCCCAAATTATAATTACACATGTCTCATCCTCCACTTAAATTCACTTGCGATTCCACATTGGAAAATTATTTGCTATGACATTCACAGTCTAGATGAAGCTCTTGTTAGCAGTCTCCACACCTGTAAAATTTTAATTAAAAAGTTGAACCAAGTACCCCTTGGTGTCGAGGTCGACAATGTTCATGCTCTGCAATTGCTGAAGTATATGACGAGCAATAGAGCCACTGCTCTTGCCGAAATGAGGTGGGCGACTACCGTTCCTCTTGCTCCCTCCGTAAATTCTACGGAAGGAACCAACACCAAGACCACCCCTCAAGTATATTTTCCTAGCCATTGAAGCCGCCCTGATGTAGTACCAATCAGGGTCATACGGAGCAAGCTCCTTCAGCGTACCAGTCTTCACGATATCAGTCCATGGAAGAAGCTCAATCTTTCCGGAGTGCTTGAGATGGGCGGCGTAGGCCTTAACGATTTCGTGAGGAGAGACGTCCTTCACGGTTCTTGCAGTCTCCATGATTTTTTTTTTCTCTGCTTCAGAGGCGGAGCTGCTGTGGTACCGCCAAAGCCGTGCTCCAGGGAACAGTCTACATTTGGTAAGGTATAATTTCATTCAACCAGCTGTCCACCGCGACAATATGAGTTGTGTGTTCCAGCCCACATTTGATATGAAAAAAAAAATGGATTTCTCCTCAAGTATATGTTCCAGTTTGCAGGCTCAATTGCGCACCTCATTGATGTGGGACTCTCGTTCCAATTTGGTGTTTTTATTTCAACTGTTGTAAGTCTTGGAATGTGGTTGTTGATACAGATGATCGTGGGGCTGGAGGCCCAATTGGTCAAGTGTCGTGTCCCCTGGTAGGGCTGTTTTGACAGCTTCTACTGCCCAGAGCAGTTGATGTGTCGTCCAGGGTAATTACTAGTGATGCTTTTTAAGTGTTTGATGAAATGTTTATACCAATAACTGAGATATTACAGCCATTGAAGCTGAAGTGATACTGGTAGCAACGTTGCTTCTTGTAGCAGCAGCAATACTAGTAGTATCAACATGGGTACCCATCTCTTATTGTGCAAAGAGACCAGTGGCTGGAGCTAGAAGAACTGTCAACATGGGAAACCTAACAGACTCAAGTGACATGTTTGGGCAGTAACAAGTTGTAAACTTGAAGTAGAGCCGCACCCTTACCCATTCAATCGTCCTCAAGCGACAATGAATTGCTTTGTTCCTACGATGATATCAACTTTGATTTCATAGATATGTGTTGTACGACAGTCAGCTGTTAAAAAGATCGTTCACAGGACCTTACTTGAAATGTATTGCACTTAATGAAGCGCAACATGTTTTGTCCGAATTGCACGAAGGGGAATGTGGGAATCATGCTGGTGGAAGGAGCCTTGCTCAACGAGCGTACACGACAGGATATTACTGGCCCACGATGAGGTTCGACTCCTCTGAATACACGAAGAAATGTGACAAATGCCAGAGGTTCGCACCAATACCTCACCTCCCACCAGAGAGACTAAACCCCATTTTATCCCCATGGCCATTTATGAAGTGGGGAATGGACATTGTTGGAAAACTCCCAATGGCACCGGGCCAACGAGTGTACATGCTCGTAATGACGGACTACTACTCGAAGTGGATCGAAGCAGAAGCATTTGCCAGAATACGCGACAAGGAAGCCCAAACTTTCGTATGGAAAAACATCATCTGTCGATTCGGCATACCAAAATAGATTGTGACTGATAACGGAGCACAGTTTATTAGCCACCACTTCCAAGACTTCTGCAGGAATTGGGGCATTAGGTTGAACTTCTCCACCCCTCGCTTTCCACAAGCAAACGGACAAACCGAGTCATCCAACAAGACGACTATGAACACCCTGAAGAAGAAGTTGGAGAAAGCTAAGGGAGCATGGGCTGACGAACTGCCAGGAGTACTATGGTCATACCGTACAACAAAGAGGTCTTCAACAGACGAAACCCCATTCGCACTAGCGTTCGGAATGGAGGCAGTAATCCCAACCGAGGAAATTATCCCATCCCCTCGCTACCAGTGGTTGGGTGAAGAGGACAACCAAAATCTAATGAATTTCACTCTCGACACGATTGATGAAACAAGGGATCGAGCTTCCATTGACTGGCAACTCATCAACAGAAGATGGCTCGGTACTTCAACAAAAATGTCAGGAGCAGGACCTTCAGAATTGGTGATTGGGTGCTTCGGAAAGTGTTCCAGAACACTAAAGATCATGGAGATGGGAAGTTAGGCCCAAATTGGGAGGGCCCGTATCTTGTCACAAAGGTAGTTGGAAAAGGGGCTTACAGATTGCAAACCGAGGAAGGAAGGCCCGTACGTAATAGTTGGAACACACTTCATCTTAAGAGGTTCATCCGGTAAACGACTTCATTTTGTTAGTCGACATTTATATTTTCCTAGTTTCTGTTTAATTGATGTTTCTGCAATAATAAGATTCATTCATTGAAATAAGATGTCATCCAAATGGTACAATCTTTTTCTTTTTCATTCAACCTGTATATCGAAAATCAGTGACATTTCGCAAAAAGTTGTACAACAAACAAAATTTACATCATCCTTAAGAAAAACTTTTGAACCCCTAGACTTCACGGGTTTTCTTCTCCTACATCAGTTGTGCTGAGGAGAGTAGCCGGAACTTCTTCCTGTGACTCGACTATAGCTGACACTTCGGTGTCGGGTAACGCCAGCACGACATCCTCACATTCAGCAGGATCCATAGGTTCTTCGACCCCCGGATCAGCGATCTCCATACCAATGGTATCACGCTCAATTTCTTTCGACATTTCTTCTCCTCCTTATCTTCTAAATCGTCCTCTGAGGACGAAGTAAGACCGGTAGCACGCCTCTCATACTCTCGGATCCATTTCTCTCGGCTTCCAATCGACATGCTTTCCTGCCACATACTCCTCCTCATCAGGTCGCACCTATTCCTCATCATTGAGTCGATGGCAATATCTTCCAATTGCTCAAGCAGCAAGTCTTTTTCCTTCTTCACATTTTCAAATCCCTCCTTATAGCCCTCAATTGCCATTTCGGTTGTCTCCTTCTCCAATTTCAAAGCAGCCTTTACCCCTCATCAACTCTTTCTCGAGTCCTCTCTCCTTCTTTTGAGAAGTAACCAATCCAGATCTCAACTCTGAAGACTCCTTCCTCGACGACGACAGTGCTTTTTCAAGCTCTTTGATCCTCTTCTGACTGGACTCGACATTCTTCTTCATGAATAAGCTGCACTCCAGGGCCTACAAACACAAGCCTTTGGAATCAGACGAAATAGTAAATAAAATAAGATAAAATAAAAAAAAATGATACCTGATAATTCAAAGCAATTGCCTTCTTCATAACTTCAATTGGACCTATCTGGGCCAACCTCACTTCATCCCCTTCAAGCAAAAGCCCTTCCACGAATGAGTCGATACTCGAAGGGTCAGATATAGCAGTCGACTCTCGGGGAACTTTTAGTAAAAGGTTGTCCGGATCTTCTTCTTCTTCAGACACGACCTTCCTTTTCTTTCCCGCAGAACTCACTTCGATTGATTTCCCCTTATCTTGAACCCCCTCCACAGGGATGCCACCCTTCTGCTGGGTGCCAACCGCCTCCTCAACTGCGGGCTCATTCTTTCGGAGTTTACGTGACTTTCTTCGGCTCTTCATTTCATCAAGGGAAGCTACCGTGAATGGTCTGTCATCATCTCCTCTGCGCATAAAAGTTCTCTAGGTTTTAGGGGCTCTCGATATTTATCTCCCCCATATAACTTTTGACACGACCATCTACTATTTATCACGGACAAAACGTCGTTACATAGGGCCAGAACTTTACCTTCTTCTCGATGATAGATTTCCTTCCACAACGGAGTCGACCTTAACTCTTTTTTCTGTTAGAATTGTTTTGCAGTCCTTTTTTTCGGCCGACAGGGACAGAATGGCTTTTGTGTTGGAGATTGTACGTGCAGTCCTGATGAATGACTTGTTCCGTAGAGGACCTGCAATAATAAGATCATGATTACTGAAAGACAGATGAAAGATTCAAAGACTAAAATTGAATGAAAGATTGTTACTCACTCGACAAACACCAAAATTCCGGGATTCGACCAACCCCGGTCGATCCAAAGATACCCTCACCCTTCACATAGAAATAATGGGATTGCCAATTTCCCCTATCATTAGTCGGCAATCCAGTAACTAAGTGTGTCTTTCTTTGGCGAAGGATCAGTGTATACCTCCCTTTCTCCTTCAAATGTTCCTTAATAATACGTCTCTAAGACGTCCTTTACCTCGAAGAGTGCACCAATTTCAAAAGATAAACATTCAATCGACAATAAGATCCTCCATGCATTGGGCATCAACTGCGAAGGAGCAATTCCGAAATGATCCAAAACTTCACAAACCAATCTCGGAATAGGAAACCTCAGCCCTATAAAAAATGGACGCACGTAGAAACCTATCCACCCAGGAACCTTGTAATCAATTCTTTCATTCGACGAAGGCACACGGAGTTCCAAAGTGTTAGGGAACCTGTACAGCTGAGTTCCCTCAGCTGAGTTTCCCAACACTTTCCAGTCACTCGACTTGCAGGATTCTTTGATAGTAAGTTAGTAGGCTCACTCGTACAAGGTAATTCGTTCGACTCCCCAATTGCGGGCAAAGACCTTAACGGAATGGCCTCGGCAGGGATTACTGGTGGAGAAGGCATAGCTAAAGTAACAACGCCACTATCGATAAACTTTCGTACGACCTACCTCCACATTCTACAATTTCTTTGCTTTCACTTGATTCCACGGTATCACTTGACGACTCGGAATAACTATCGATTTTGGCACCTAAGCTGCCTAAGGATTCACCACTCGACATCTTCCAAACGACCAACATAAAAAAAACTAAACCCCCCAGTAACCTATCTCCTAAAAGATCAAAACCCGCAAACACAAATTGAAAACAACTCACGCCAACCAGGAGATCAAACAGCTTAAATTATCTAGGAACAGCTGAATATTCACTATGAACACTTAAAGGAAGGAAGAACAAGAAAAAGGTTTCGAAGAATACCTTGAAACTCTTGAGAGCACACCTTACTCGACTTCCGAATGTCACGGAATGAAGCACCCAATCTTCCTTTATACATACTACCTGAAGATCTGGCGCCAAATTTCCCGCCCAAATAGACGCCTCGTAAATTGCATTAGGTCTTTCAGCATCTATCGACACGTGTGAAAAGCCAGATTCACTTCCAAAGGGAATCATCGAATAAAACATCGGTTCGACCAAAGATTTATATAAAGCTCGACACTTTATCTCCTCGATATTCGGATTACCACACATAAACTCAACACGTACAACCAGTCGAGTGAGATTATACCTGAACCTCCACCAGGTTCAGTCGACCAGGGGACATCCCCCACGTGATCCATACAGAGTCATGGGATCATAGGATCCACTCGACACGTACAACCAGTCGAGTGAGATTATACCTGAACCTCCACCAGTTCAGTCGACCAGGGGACATCCCCCACGTGATCCATGCAGAGTCATGGGATCATAGGATCCACTCGACACGTACAACCAGTCGAGTGAGATTATACCTGAACCTCCAATAGGTCCAGTCGACCAGGGGACATCCCCCACGTGATCCATGCAGAGTCATGAGATCATAGGATCCACTCGACACGTACAACCAGTCGAGTGAGATTATACCTGAACCTCCACCAGGTCCAGTCGACCAGGGGACATCCCCCACGTGATCCATGCAGAGTCATGGGATCATAGGATCCACTCGACACGTACAACCAGTTGAGTGAGATTATACCTGAACCTCCACCAGGTTCAGTCGACCAGGGGACATCCCCCACGTGGTCCATGCAGAGTCATGGGATCATAGGATCCACTCGACACGTACAACCAGTCGAGTGAGATTATACCTGAACCTCCACCAGGTCCAGTCGACCAGGGGACATTCCCCACGTGATCCATGCAGAGTCATGGGATCATAGGATCCACTCGACACGTACAACCAGTCGAGTGAGATTATACCTGAACCTCCACCAGGTCCAGTCGACCAGGGGACATCCCCCACGTGATCCATGCAGAGTCATGGGATCATAGGATCCACTCGACACGTAAACCAGTCGTGTGAGATTATACCTGAACCTCCACCAGGTCCAGTCGACCAGGGGACATCCCCCACGTGGTCCATGCAGAGTCATGGGATCATAGGATCCACTCGACACGTACAACCAGTCGAGTGAGATTATACCTGAACCTCCACCAGGTCCAGTCGACCAGGGGACATCCCCCACGTGGACCATGCAGAGTCATGGGATCATAGGATCCACTCGACAAGTACGACCAGTCGAGTGAGATTGTACCTGAACCTCCACCAGGTCCAGTCGACCAGGGGACATCCCCCACGTGATCCATGCAGAGTCATGGGATCATAGGATCCACTCGACATGTACGACTGGTCGAGTGAGATTGTACCTGAACCTCCACCAGGTTCAGTCGACCAGGGGACATCCCCCACGTGATCCATGCGGAGTCATGGGATCATAGGATCCACTCGACATGTACGACTGGTCGAGTGAGATTGTACCTGAACCTCCACCAGGTTCAGTCGACCAGGGGACATCCCCCACGTGATCCATGCGGAGTCATGGGATCATAGGATCCACTCGACATGCACGACTGGTCGAGTGAGATTGTACCTGAACCTCCACCAGGTTCAGTCGACCAGGGGACATCCCCCACGTGATCCATGCAGAGTCATGGGATCATAGGACCATTCGACACGTACAACCAGTCGAGTGAGATTGTACCTGAACATCCACCAGGTTCAGTCGACCAGGGGACATCCCCCACGTGATCCATGCAGAGTCATGGGATCATAGGATCCACTCGACACGTACAACCTGTCGAGTGAGATTGTACCTGAACCTCCACCAGGTTCAGTCGACCAGGGGACATCCCCTATGATCCATACAGAGTCATAGATTCATGGGATTCATTCGACGCATACCACGTATCGAGTGTGTTCCTAACCACCACCTGGTTTAGTCGCTCAAGGGACACTCCTGATAACTCGTGTCAAATCGATTATAAGTCATCAAACTTATTCACCTCATACGACAAGATGAGTAAACCTGAATTTTTCCTAAAACAAGACGCCATTTGCTCAAAGACCATCGTTAGGGTCAGAAGAGTGATCGCCCACATCTCGATTTATTCAATACAAGATACTCTCAAAGCCTGGGACTTCCAGACTTAGAGAGTAAGGGACAAACTGTACGGGCCAAAATTGGGCCCAGGGGTAAAATCGACTTTTACCGCAGAAGCCAACCACAAGATCAGGAGCCAGGCATGAGATCCACGGGCCGCCTCACAGAGCCCAATATCACTGATATAAAAACAGACAAACGGGCATCAGTTACAAAGATCAGAAGGTGGATCCGAATTCATGAGTAACATCATGAAGTCGACGGTTTCAGGGGATGAATATCTAAATGACATAAATGAGAATATCAATGAGAAAACTTGGAACGGTAAAAGGGAGACTCGACATCAACCTATAAAAGGGAGAAGCAAGGGACAAAGAAGGGGACTCTCATCATCAGACTAAACCTAATACTCCGCCCTCACGGCAATAGATCAGTGGTTGAGGTATCTTAAGACCTTAATCCATTCCCCTTTGAATTAAACATATCTTGTCTAACTTGAGCGTCGGAGTGCCTACGGCTTCCACCACACTGGTGGGCAGTAACCTCCTCTTTCGTTCTACTCTTATTTTGCAGGTTCGCTCGTGCCTCCCTCAACCCATTCTCAATTGTGGACCTCGACCGAAATCAAGTGCCCACAATTTGGCGCCCACCGTGGGGCTTAGTGGTTCATAGCAGGCGAATATCTCTCATTCTACAATTCACATACATCTCATCATTCTCTGTCGATGTGAAGCAAGTCGAATGGTAGCATTTTCTCGTCTTTCATCAATTGTATCCAGATTCAAATACATCAATTGTTGATTTGCTTCATTATCAATGCATTGGTAGCGTAGAGAAGGAATGCTCTCTTCAATTGGAATTACTGCTTCTGTACCAAACGCTAAAGAGAAAGGAGTTTCTCCTGTGGAGGAACGGATAGTCGTTCTGTATGACCATAAGACTCCAGGGAGTTCATCTGCCCACGATCCCTTTGCCTTTTCTAATCTTTTCTTTAAAGTGTTCAGAAGGGTCTTGTTGGAAGACTCGGCTTGTCTATTAGCTTGTGGGAAGCGAGGGGTTGAAAAACTTAATTTGATTCCCCAATTTTTACAAAAATCTTGGAAATGTCGGCTAATAAACTGTGAGCCATTATCAGTTACGATCTCCTTGGGAATGCCGAATCGACATATGATGTTCTTCCAGACGAATGATTGGACTTCTTTATCCCGTATCTTGGCAAAAGAGTCTGCTTCAATCCACTTCGAAAAGTAATCAGTTAAAACAAGCATGTAGACTCGTTGTCCAGGAGCAGTTGGTAGCTTCCCCACAATATCCATTCCCCATTTCATGAATGGCCACAGGGACAAAATTGGGTTTAATTTCTCAGGAGGGAGATGTGAAATCGGGGCGAACTTCTGACATTTCTCACATTTCTTCATGAAATTAGCTGAATCGGTTCTCATAGTCGGCCAATAATACCCAGTCGAATGGGCGCGCAAAGCGAGGCTTCGTCACCAGAATGATTTCCACATTCTCCTTCATGTAGTTCAGACAATACTTGCCGAGCTTGATCATGAGTATGACATTTTAAGTATGGTCCAGAGAATGACCTTTTTAGAGCAACTGTCCGTCAAATATGGTGAATCTTGCTGCCTGTCTCTGAATCCTTCTTGCTTCAATTTTATCTTCTGGAAGTAATCCATCCTGTAGGTATTTCATGAGTGTGTCATCCATGAGTCGTCCAAAGTGATGGTGGTGATCTCCTTGCTATCCTTCCAAATTGCTGGCCAATTTAAATACACTACCGGAATGGATTGTGGTTTGTCCCCATGCATTGTCGATCCAAGGGTAGCCAATGCATCTGCTTGAGTATTCTCCCTTCTTGGAACCTGGGTTATAGTAAATTCTTGAAATGTCGACTGGATTTCTTTCACTTTCTGTAGGTAGGATAACATTTGAGGGTCTCGCGCTTGATATGAACCAAGGAGCTGGTTGACTATCAATTGAGAGTCTGATTTTACTTCTATTCTCCTTGCTCCAAGCTCTTTAGCCAAACTGACTCCTGCTGTCAATGCCTCATACTCTGCCTCATTGTTTGTAACCCTGAAGCCACATTTCATTACTTGTCGTAGTATATCACCATCAGGAGTTGTGATCACCACTCCAAGGCCGCATCCTTTCTTATTGCTGGAACCGTCGACTGAAAGCTTCCAAAGTGATGTCGTCTGGATTGAATTGATCTTTGTATCTTTCGAAACGTTCTGATTAGGACTGAAGTCAGCAACAAAGTCGGCCAAGGCTTGAGACTTGATTGCTGTTCTGGGCTGGTAAGTGATGTCGTGTTCTCCCAACTCGACCGCCCATTTTGTTAATCTTCCAGACAACTCCGGTTTATGTAGTATGCTCCTTAGGGGGTACTCCGAATAAACTGTGATTGGGTGTCCTTGAAAGTAGGGTCGTAGCTTCATTGCTGACATCACCAAAGCCAATACCAGTTTTTCCAAATGTGAGTAGCGTGATTCCGCATCGAGCAGTGCTTTGCTTACGTAGTAGACTGGAAGTTGGGTGCTGTTTTCTTCTCTGATCAGGACTGAGCTTACAGCTTGGTCTGAGACTCCTAGGTACAGAAAAAGCCTTTCATTGTTGAGTGGTTTTGATAACAAAGGTGGTGATGTCAAGTATCGTTTTAACTCTTTAAGAGCTTCTTTGCAGGCTGGAGTCCATTCAAAATTTTTGGCTTTTTTAATGGCTGAGAAGAACATAAAACTCTTGTCTGTCGACTTGGAGATGAATCTGTTCAAGGCTGCAATTCTTCCTGCTAGTCGCATGACATCTTTTGGACAGGTAGGAGAGGGGATTTCAAGTATGGATTTGATTTGATCTGGATTTGCTTCAATGCCTCGTTGCGTGACAACATATCCCAAAAATTTCCCAGAGGCTACTCCAAATGCACATTTTGTTGGGTTTAATTTCATCACATATTTATTCATTACGTTGAATGCTTCTTCCAAGTGTTGAAGATGCTGATCAGATTTCGATGATTTCACCAACATGTCGTCTATATAAACTTCCATTGTTTTCCCTATCTGTTGAGAGAACATCTTATTGACCATTCTTTGGTAGGTGGCTCCCGCATTTTTGAGGCCGAAGGACATTACTTTGTAACAAAAAATGCCTTTATTAGTCATAAAGGCTGTCTTCTCCTGGTCGTCTGAGTGCATTAGGATTTGGTTGTACCCAGAGTATGCATCCATAAAACTTAATAATTCATGTCCAGCTGTGGCATCAACCATTTGATCGATATGTGGCAGTGGGAATGAATCCTTCGGGCATGCTTTGTTTAGGTCTGTGAAGTTAATACAAACTCTCCACTTTCATTTTTCTTTCGTACTACCACCACATTGGCTAACCAGTCTGGGAACTGCACCTCTTTAATGGCACCATTTGTAACAATTTTTGGACTTCTTCATCAATGATCTGGTTCCTTTCTGGGGTAAATTTTCTTCTTTTTTGCCTGACAGGAGGGTAGTCTGGATCTTCGTGGAGTTGGTGAGTGATCAATCCAGGGTCAATCCCAGTCATGTCTTCATGCGACCACCAAATCTGTCGTGCTGTTTCTGTAGAAATTTACTCAAGTCTGCTCGTAGCTTGGGATCCAGATTTGCTCCTATTTGAGTTTTGTGATCTGCAAGTTCGGAATGGATTTGGACCTCATCCAATTCTTCAATACTTGGAAGTGTAGGCTCCAAAGAATGAGGTCCGCTCTGTAATTGCTATGCTGAGTGGATCTTAGCTTTCATTGTCGTCTGGTAGCATCCTCTCGAAGCAGTCCTGTCACCTCTTATTTCCTGAATCCCCCACTTCGTAGGGAACTTTAAAATTTGATGATAAGTGGATGACACAGCCCTCATTTCGTGGATCCACGGCCTACCAATGATAAGATTATAGGCTGAAGGACAATCCAAGACTAGGAAGGTAGTCATTTTATTGATCCCTCATGCGTAGACTGGAAGATTAATTTCTCCCAAAGTAAATTTCTGTTCACCACTGAATCCGATTAACACAGTTGTCCGTTTGTTAACTTTCTCCAGTTCTGCACCCATATCCGCTAGGGATGTTGCAAAAATGATGTTGGCTGAAGATCCTGTATCTATCAGAACCCTTTTGATCATAAAATTCGCCACCTGTAGGGAGATCACTAGAGCATCATGATGAGGGTTCATGCTACCGGAACTACTGTCGTCTGGAAACTCCATCATTAGGTTTGTAAACATCCCTCTATAGACATTGTAGAATGATGAATGTTTGACATGATAGCTCTGACATGTCGTTTGGCTGCTGAATATGATACTCAACTGATCTCCTATCCTCTTGAAATGAAATTCACTGTGTTGTCGATTGGTGGAGGTGGTATTGGTGCTTCTCCATGTCCATCCCTCTCATTTCTTTGAGCTAAGGTGGCCTTCCCTTTCTCCGTAAGTAAGTCCCTTAGAAACCCTTTGTTCAGCAACTCGAGGACTTCCAATCTCAATGCCACACATTCAGCTGTTGTATGGCCATAGTCTCGATGGAATTCACACCATTTACTTGTGTCTTTCTTTATGAAGTTTTCTTTGTGCGTGGTGGCCACGTTACCCCGTTTCCCATTTTTTTAAGTACCAAAACTAATTCTCCGGGAGAAATAGAAAAATTGGTAGTCTGGAAGTCTTGGCTTTTCTACCGGAACCCTTTCTTGCGCTTTGTATGGCAGAGGTCTTCGATCAAAGTTTTTTCGGAGGGGCTGATGTTCTTTCGTCGAGTGGTTCCTCTTCTCTGAATGATGCCTAAGTATCATACTTGCGAGTTCTTTATGTCGCTTAGGAGTATGGTATTTTCTTTCATCCTGCATGTTGGAGGAACTATCTTTTCTTTTATTCCTCTTATCTTCTTCCCATCTGATTTCGACTTGAGCTCGTGACATGGCCTGGTCCATCGTGTAGCATCGAAATTTGGTCAACTTCTTGTAGAGTCCACTCTCACAAAGCAACCCGTTTCTGAAAGCCTCCACAGCTGTTGGCTGATGAAGATCTGGAATTGTTATTCTTTCTTTGTTGAAGCGGGACACGTAGCTTCTCAAGGACTCTCCCCTCCATTGCTGGATGGCATTGATGTCGTCAGTAGTTTTTTCAAGTTTGCAAGAGCTGGCGAAATGCTCCACAAATTTGTCTGCTAACTGTTGATAAGACTTGATGGATCTGTATGGTAGGTTGATGAACCATGTAAGGGCAGGGCCTCCCAAAGTTTCTCCAAATCCTCTACACATACCTGCTTCCCATTGATGAGGAGCTAAGCCAGTAGATATCATTTTGTATTTGTAATGGATGACATGATCGTCTGGGTCAGTGGATCCATCATATAGCTTCATGTCTGGTGGGCTGAACTTTTGTGGTAACCCAACGGATGTGATGGTCTCCGTGAATGGGGTGTCAGAAATGGTTCCAGCTCTGCTTTTCTTTATTGGTAATTTTACCCCTGGTAGGCTGGACATAATTGCTTCTTTAAATTCCTTCATTTCCCTTCTCATAGTGATGGCAACTTGTTGAGCTTGGTCGATTGGAGAATTTGGCAAGTTCACTTGGTCTCCTCCATTTGATGGAATGTCATCCGTCGTTTCGTTGAATGCTCCCAAAAGATTAGCTGGAGTGATGCGATTGCTGGGCTGATCTGAGGTATGATGTTGAGTTGGTGATGAAATTAGTTCCAACTGCTTTTGAAGGTTCATGTTGGAATTACGTAAGGTTAAGTTTTCCTCTTCCAAAGCTTTCAACTTATCCTGTAGCATGGCCAGTTGTGATTCCACTGGATCAGGTGTCTGCTCATTGCTTGAAGCCATGAGTGATTAAGCTGCGAGTATTTGTAGAATGAAAGATCTTCGTCTGCAAATTATTGCTAGGGCCCCGGTGGGCGCCAATTGTAGCCACGCTGATTTTCACCGAGGCCTACAATTGAGATTTAGTAAGGAGGAGGCACTGGCGATCCTGCAAACAAAGAATGTAGAGTGAGCGGGAGTACTGCCCACCGGTGTGGTGGGTGCCGGGGACACTCCGACGCCCAAGTCAGTAGTATGAAATGAGCAGTAAATATGTAAAATGTGAGAGTAAGGTTTGATGTTTCCTTGACTTCTCTGGGTGGCCGTGAGGGCGGTGGTATGTGTCTGTGGGTGTGTGGGGGCTCAGAGAGCTTGTGTCAGAGTGCAGAAGCTAGTAAGAGAGAAGTGAAGAGAAGAACTATGTCCTTACTCCATGAATTATGCTTCATTTTATAGGTGGAGAAAGATGAATTCTCAGGTCTGCACATGGGAAATGGGTCCCCATAACATGCTTATTGTTTCTACTTTCGGCGGAGAGAATATTTTGCATGTGGAGAAATTTATTATTTGTTGGAGAAAAGAGAGAAACGGTTAAAGGGTTTGTCCTTTTGTTTTTGTAAAGGCTTTAGAGTTTGATGGGCTGGGTTATCCTTTTGGGCCTCACCTGGTGTTGGGTTTCAAAATGAATGGACGATTTTACCCTTAGACCAAATTTGGCCCATACAAATACAAATACACAATAATTATTAAATGACCAAAATCTCATAATATATGTGTTATCATTTAACCGATTAAACGATTTGAATTAAATCATTTAATCCGATGACGTATTATGAATAATATGTATTCTTCATAACGCGTTGCCCAAGTGCTCAATGAGTACAGTTCATATTGTGGGACTCTCTAAGTTTAGGTTTATCCGTCACGAAATCTAAGTTCATGTTCATAATTCACGCACTTATGAATTATGACGACCACAGATAATCTCGCTAAACTATGCAAGTCGAAGTCATCACATACGTATAATCCATCCGTCCCAAGCTATCCATATTATAACTGGGATATAGATGAGAACGTCAAATCATTTCAGTATAATATATTCGACTATCTCTAAATAACACTTGGAAAAAGTTTTTGAAGTTATACCACGGTCATGAATTTACTAGATCGTAAACACATAAAGGATGACTATGCCCTGTACACAGGATTGACGGATCCTCTTTCGATACGCACTGGATATCATGAGCATCAATCCACACCAATGAACAAGCAGAGGTCTGATCATGAATAGATCGGTAATGTGACTGCCATCAAAGTGTGGAGGATAACTCATATATCCCACTGTGGTATCTCAAGTCGAAGGACCACTATGCTCTCTCAACTCGAGAAGATTCCTATTGACGTTGTTGTACCATCTATTAGGAAATATTTAGTGAGTCGTTTAGTGTTTATCAAATAAACACCTACATTTCTATATGAGTCTCTCGAGACTCATGGTTCATTGGGATAAACCATTCGGACCAAGTCATGATATACGACATGTACTGGTCTCAGTGGATTTTACTAACCGACGCATGTTAGTAAATCTTGACCAGGAACTTTATTTAAGGATATACATCTTATAGTGCACTTATCAATGTCAATTACAAACTACGTTGTAATTGCGCACCACATTGTAAATCCTAGGGTGTTTTTCTAATATACACGTATCACTAAATCAGATTTAGTTTCAATTTAATCATAATTAGATATCTAATCACAATTAGATCCATTATGTGTATTAAAAGACAAGAGGTGCTACTAGTAAATAAATAATATTATGGAATAAGAAATTGTTCATATTTATGAATCAGACATAAATACGATCCGGATTGACACTTTGAGCACCAACCCCAACACACTATGCCTTCAATGGATGTTTACAAAGGCATCACAGACCCCAAGTCTCATGTTGAGAAGTTTGTTTTGTTAATGGAGAATCAGGGAATGGTCAGAGAGGCCATTTATAAGGTGTTCCCTTTATCCCTGGGCGGGTCAACCAGATTGTGGTTCAGGAATTTGACCCCGGGGAGTATCAGCAGCTTTGAGCAGTTGAGGAGATCTTTTTACGGGATTTCAAAGGGGCGTGTGTACTGAGAAAGATGATGGAGTCGTTGAGGTTGATGAAGCAAGGAGATGATGAGTCTTTGAAAAGCTTTGTTGATAGGTATCACGGCCTGGTTTAGAGATCGGGGCGTATAAGTCCGCGGAGGCCTTGGAAATTTTTAAATAAGCTCTAAGGGTAGGGAAATCGTGGTCCTTTTATGGTACACATACGGGTCGACGGATCCTATCTTGCTTCGCACTTGATTACCGAGTGTATTGGTCCACACCCAATGAACATCTATAGGCCAGCCCTTGAAAGGTTTCTGACATACATGACATCAAAGTGTGGAGGATCTCACAAAATCAATGCTATCTTATAGTCAAAAGATTACATGTGCTATTCGACTCGAGAAGATTCCTATTGACGGTGGTGTGTACTTCCAACTATTAGGAATCGCATGTGAGTCTATTCGATCCTACCAATATCCACATGTCTATACGAGTTTCCAAAACTCATGGTACATCGGGTTAAACCATTGGAACTCCAATTTCAATATACGACATGTGCTAGTCTTATAGGTTATATGAATTCGACCGTATTCCAAAACTAACGACTAGGAATATATACTTTAAGAATAGTTTACAATAGTAATACTTATCACAATATCGGATTACCTAGTTTCCAGTATTACTACAAGATTATTCTAAGGTCGATGTCATTCTTAGCATATCTATACATCAATCTAATACTCATAATGACAATACCATTAAGAAGGTATGAAATGAAAATTTAGTTATTTTATTAATAAATAATAAAATATATAATTCGGATTAGCACTTCAAGCATCAACTCCAACACAATATACACCCCCTTCAACAGACCCCTGGCCAAGATAGTTCAGGTGGTTCTGGATAAAGGCCTATTGACCGAGCTTGACCCGATGGAATTTTTGAATGAGAAGAAAGACAACCAATTTATTGTTTCCACCATAAGGTAATGGGACATGCCACAAATGGATGCAAGGATCTACATGAGTAGATGGAGGACCTGGTAAAGATCGCCTACCTCGGGGAGTATGTTGATCAAATGGTCATGAGGATGAGGCAGCGCCAATAGCAATGTCTCCAGATCGGGCACTTATCACCCGGAGCAGATGACCGGGAGTGTCCGGCTCAAGAAGCCCTAATATGCCGAGGAGTTTAGGGGATATCTTCAATAGAACATCTCTTATAATGACCCTCAAGAGAGTTGTAAGAAGGGCAGTAAATCCCTAGAAAATGAATAATGACTTTCCTCTTTTAAATAAAAAACTTGCTCATATTTCTTGTTATTTATTTGATGGGAAAAGCCATGTTCAATATTCTTGTGAGATGCTCATGGTCGGGAACCTCCCGTTGCACACCAATCCTGGGTGTCATTAACGAAGTTCCAGGGTGGAGCGTCACAACCCAGTGCTTTGCAAACTTGGGAGTTTAAGTGCACAGGTTCCCATTTTGTATTATCGGGTAGGCCGATAACGGGGAAGAAAAATACCACTGTAGTTCTGGCTATCCAATTTTGTATCATCGGGTAGGCTGATAATGGGGAGGAAAAATTCCCCCGTAGTTATGGCTATCTCATTCTGTATCATCGGGTAGGCCGATAACGGGGAGGAAAAATACCCCTGTAGTTCTGACTATCCTATTCTATATCATCGGGTAGGCCGATAATAGGGAGGAAAAAATGTCCCTGTAGTTTTGGCTATCCCATTTTGTATCATCGGGTCGGCCGATAACGGGGAGGAAAAATACCCGTAGTTCTGGCTATCCCATGATCGGTCTACCCAAAGTTACATAATGTAATAACCAGAACTACATATGGGCATTTTCGGTTAGTTTTAAAAAAATTGGGGGAGGGGGGGATTCCCTTAATTTCACCAAACATATCGGGGAAGTTTCGATCATTTTCCCATGTATTTGATATTATACTTCTGGCTATATAATAAGTTTATTTATGAATTGGCTCCTATGACTTTATCATCTTGACATTTTACTCCATTTATTTATTTATTTTTGAAAAAAAATATATTCAATAGTTCTATTCTGTGAATTTACATAATTCATCTGGAAAGAAACTACAATCCGTGGATTATCACTTGAATTGGAAAGAGTCGAAAAGAAAAGGGTGACAAAGTAAGAATTGAAATATTTTATGTTAAATACTTTAATACAGTTTCTTGTAGGAAGAGGGGGTGAAAATACAAAAGAAAGAAGCGTACTAAGAGCATATATATAATGATCATATGTTCTTTAAGCACATAAACTTTTGGGTGAATAGAGCCTAAACAAATTGAAGGCTGAGATAGATGTGATAATAGCCAATAAAGCACAAGCTACAAGGCCACAGACCAGAGCTCCCCCGATTTGGAAGCAGAATCTGGTAAATTTGTTGCACCATTTCATCCACTGAAATTCCTTCATGCCAGCTAGTGCTAGTACTGCATGCTCAAGTGCTGCTGAGTTTGTGGCAAATGTTATGTATACTGCTACCTGTTGATTTAACATTTCCAAGTATAGTGCATGAATATATAGGGCTTCTTTGTCAAATAAAAATCGTATCCAATACATAAGACTTGTGCTATAAATACGGGATGAGAAATATTCTGATACACGCGTCTTTATTATATCTCAGAAAAGTTGTTTCCAAATATGAATCCAAAAATCAATATAATTTAATAATAATATCTAAGTGTGGTCAGTGACGTAATCAGAATATTAATTCAGTGATAGTAAAATTTTCGGATTGAACAAGGAAATTGCCCCACTCATCAGCTCTCCAACTAAGTGTGGCGTATATTGAATCTGTCAAAATGATTTGACAGAAGAACTAAGATTAAACTTAAAGAAATTTACCAATTATAAAATTGAAAAACATTTGAGTGAAAAGAAATTTACCTGGTCAAATGAGTAAGAAACCCAAGCCAAATATCTGTAAGACCCCATCGACTTTCCCTTATAGCAACTTGAGAAACATATCTACCCAGTTGAAGAAGATTATAAGCTGCAGCCCCAGAAGCAACGTACACCAAAGCTCTATTATCAAACAAAACGAAACACTTATAAAAAATATATATTATATATATAAAAATAATTGTTCATAGTATATTAATATATATACATGTAACTTACTCGAGAGCATGCAATTCCTTGTAAGTAATTCTCCTGTCAACGAAAAAAATGAGCTTGGATTGAGTGTCAAAGCCAACTAAACAAGCTGTCAAGAGCAAGAGCAACGCAGCAGAAAGCCTTAAGAAAGCATCAATTTTTTGTAAATCCATTTTGATTTCTATTGAGTCTCTCTGAACCCACCACCAATCACTTTGTCTTTTTTTTTTTGTAGGGGTTTTGCATGCAACTTGACTGTTACAAATATAACATCACTACATAATTCATGAACCCGTGACCTGTCTTAAAATCGTTGGTCAGCAATATCATCTCATAATCATAGAAGTGACCCAAAAGGGACATATGATTTTAAAAAATTAAAAAAAAAAAAAAAAAAACCAATAAAATTGAGATTGAGACGTATAAAATTCGGATTGAGTGCTTATTGATTTTTTTTTTTAAATGAATTACAATAGATAATTATTATAAAATCTGATTAACTACAATATCGGTGTTAGTTAATGTATCAAGTTATAATTTATCATCAATTTAAAATTCTTGTGATTAATTTTATATTTAATACTATATACTAGAGGGGCCAACGAATCCATGTACGAAATTAAAGCAGGGATCACTATTCAATGAACTGCATAAGGGTTAGTTGGTCTACCCAACTACATCTTTAAATAAGTTTGTTGCACGAGCTAGGTTGAATTCTTGAGTATTCAAAATGTGATTCCAATTGTTTTATGAAACGGTGGGCAAATTAATAAGAATGAGAAATTTTTTATCTTTATATACGGTTGACACTAAATTTTCAATTAGAAAAAAGTTGAGTTTTCTGACTTGAGATAATTCGTTATCCGCAAGTTTTTTTTTTAAAGATGCATGGCATAATTAAATGAAATTAGAAGATTTAATAATATATCGTCACAAACAATGTAATTATAAGACCGAGAATTTAATTCGAATATAATTCTTAAGATATCATAAGATTCAAGTATAACTAGCAAAAACCGATAAAATGAGCATAATATATATTTCTATGTTTGATAAAACTAATGGAAACCCCCCTTATGTTTAAAAACTAAATAAAACCCATTATTATAACAACTCTATATTAAATGTTACTCCCTACGTCCCTTTTTGATAGCCGCTGGTCATTTTCCAATAAAATAAGGGAACATGATTAAAATATAATTTTTTCCTACTATATCGTTCATTAATATAACACACAATCCCACTTTAATTCAATTATTTATACTCCCAATAATAATAATAAGGGTATATAAGTAAACTTTTTCCTTTAACTCTCTCCAAATAAGGAAATAAGATTATAATTGGGACTTCCAAAAATAAAAATGTGGCATATCAAAAAGGGACGGAGGGAGTATCTGTATTTATCATTTTACTATTTTGTCCCTTATGAAAAATATAAATGCTTAGGAAATATGAATCAAGTAAAATGATTTAAATATCCTTAATGATTAGTAATATTAAAAAGCTAAAATGTATGAATTAAAAAAAATTTAAAAGGTGCAAGATATTTAATTTTACATCATTATACTTGATTCATATTTTCTAAGTATTTTTTTTTAGAAGTTTTTGAAGCATTTAAGTTTTTCTTAAGAGGACAAAATAATAAAATAATAAATAAAATTAACATTTAAGAGTGCCGTTATAACAGTAGGGAGGGTTTTGTTTAGTTTTTAAATATTAAGGGGTTTCGATTAGTTTTGTCAAATATTAAGGAGGTTATACTTATTTTCTCGATAAAACCTAACTGTTGGCGTTTTGGTGGCGGAAGCACGGTTTTAGGCAAAAATAATTTTTAAACATTTTAAAAATTTTCGAACGAATTAGCCGATATCTGTAGACGCTGGTTTACGACCGAGGTCCACAATCGAGAATTTGTTGGTTGGGGGCACCGGTGTGGTGGATGCGAAGGTACTCTGACGCCCAAGTCAGTGGTGGAAAATGAGATGTAAATGCGTCGTAGAAGGAGGAGAAAGGTTAGATATTACATGATAACCAAAAACAAGGGGATAGTATGTTAGAATATTTTATTATGGGCTTATATTAATTGTGATACAGGTTTTAATATAAAGTGTTAAGATAATTGATTTTGTAATAGAAACTGTGAAGCCCAATTATTGATCTAATAAAGTGGGCTGCAACTCTATATATTTGATGTGTGGATATTAGAGCGGGCTTCGGATTTGTTATGGGCTTTTGATGGGTGAGCCCATTACACTCCATAAATTAGTGAGCTAAGGTCTCACTCTCACTCCCCTACATAACTTACTCAATAAGCCGCCTTAATTGATTAATCTCCTCTTTCCTATTACTTAAATGCATTATTAATGCATTATTGATGAATTATTAGATGTGATGTGAGCATCACCTTTTACAAATATATATAATGATATGATATGCTATTGTATTTGATATATATGAAATTGCCGTGAGCAATTGCTGAAAAAGAGAGGGAGAGAGAGAATTTGAAGCATAAGGAAATGGCTTATTCTAATTAAGGCATAAGGAAGCTTAATTAGGGCGAGTAAGTTTCTCACCATCAAGAAGTGGGGAGCAGAGGGTGATCTCCTCAGTGCAACTTTTCAACAGATCTACATAAATTTCCGCTGCAGATGGATTCTAAATCAGGTACGCTCCCTGGATCATCCGATTAATTCATTTAATTGTATTCTAAGCTCTTGTGTTAAAGATCCTGTTGCAAATAAATTTCTAACATGTGGTATCAGAGCATCAGGAACACAATCTTAGAATCTATGGATTTTTCATAAAGTTGAAGAAAAATCTGTTGAATTTTTTGGATGGATTTTTATTAGATCCATATTATTTTGATGGTTATTATAATTAATCCAATTTTTAAGCACATAAGTTATTGGATTAATTATAAATTTAGACCTGTAAATTTTGGGTTTTATGTAAAATTGAAATATGGAGAAAATGAGTCTGGATCTGAAAATAGGGGATGAAGAGAAACTGTTCGTGAGTTGCAAAATTAATTTTTTGCATTTTGAAGTATTTGTTTTCTGTAGCCAAAAGTTTTTATAAAAAAAAAAAAAATAAAGGACAAAGTTGCTTTTCGTTCAATTGAATAAATAATAGCAATAATTGTTTGTTGGCTTTGGATTTTGTGAAAACAAAATAATAATTGAGCATTATATAATGCTTGATATGGGCTGCCGACCAACTTTGGTTAAGTCTGTCTGGCGCGTGCGATCAAGGCCCAACGCGCATGTGTTGCATGCACGGGCCATAAGTTTTGCAAAATTTAAATATACCCCTATATAATAGCATACAGGCCTCGGCTATTATATTTTGATCCATGAACTTCATTTTAATTTCAGTTTATCTCAAAATTTATAAATATAGTCATAATTAATTTTGTGTGACAATTTAAGAGATAAATTGTTATCTCATAAAGTTTTATTTATACATGGGTATAAAGATTGTCACTTGTTAGAGAGAATTAATTGTCTCTCATAAAGTAAAATTTCAATGCAATTAAATTATTTGTGACATGGAAATAAATATAAAGAATTAATTTATTTCATAAATTTTTGTCACAATATTCAGGAATGTAATTTTATGGACAATTCGGCCCCTTGTCTATAAAGAATAAAATTACATTATAAAGGTTATTTTACAAGATAATAAAGGTGTATCCCGATGTGAGAATTGCTTATGAGTTTAGTGGAACTGCAGCCACCAAAGTGACCTTTTTCACTGAATCTTTTAAGTGATGACGGTCTTGCATGTTTTAGGGATGTTTCTATTTTTTGATGTGCAGTCTTCTGTCCAAAGATGTGGATTGTATGTTAAATTTTAGAAATGTTACATATGAGACATATGATTGGGAATGGACTAGTCTGAGTGGTTTATTCACCCAAAGGTGGTAGACTTACAAGGTTGGATAAGTTTCTGAATCGTCTTATATGAAGAATTTTTAATTACATATTGTATATTCTGCCAAAGGTGTTTATACAGTGATGTGCTAAAATTCTTGTTATAATACTCTTTTATGACTTGGAGTATTTATTATCTTGTGTTGTGCTTAAACTAAAGAATTGCATTGTTATTTGTTTTTCAGTCACCTTTTCAGTTAACAACAACACTGTGACTATAGAGATGTTGACTGGCTCCAATTTTAAAGTGTGGAAGAGAGATGTGTTGTTGGCTATGGAATTAGCAGATATTGATCTTGCTATGAATACTCCTAAGCCAGCTGATCTTAATAGTTCCAGTAGTGATACGGATAAGCAGCTGCATACAGTATGGCATAAGTCAAATCGCATGTGCTATTTGACTATAAAAAGATCCATTCCTGAGCATTTGCTAAGTGGTCTTCAAGAAACCTCTATAGCAAAAGATTTTCTGACAGCTGTATCTGCAAGATATAAAGTCTCAATCAATGCAGAAATTGGTACCCTTCTGAAGCAATTATACTCAATGAAGTATAATGGTAACGGAGGTGTTAGGGAGTACATTTTGATGATGGTCCATATTCAGAACAAGCTGAAAAATCTTAACATTGTTCTTCCAGATGCTTGCATTGTCCATCAAGCATTGAATACTCTGCCTACAGAGTTTGGTACAATTGTAACTACTTACAATTCGAGGGAAGAACCATGGAATGTTAATGATTTCATTGCCATATGTGTTGCTGAGGAAGAGAAACTTAAGGCAGGGCATACAGATACAGCTCTAATTGTTTCTAAGCCTCGCAAGAAAGGTAAGAAATCTAAATTTTCAGCTTCTGGTAATGTTCAGAATTACAATAAATGGTCAGACAAGTGCTGTGGGTGGTACTAAAGGTGTCTTCAAGAAAGAACTTAAATGTTTCTTTTGTAAAAAGAAAGGGCATAAGAAGTCAGAGTGTTCCAGGTATAAAGTTTGGTTAGAGAAACATGGGCATTCAGGTAACTCTTGGTTTTTGTTGTATGTGAATCCAATTATGTTATATCCACATCCAGTTCTTGGTGGCTTGACAGTGGAGCAACTAATCACGTTGCTTTCACATTGCAGGGATTCATAAACAAGAGGAAACCAAATAAGGATGAGTTCAAGCTCGTGGTTGGCAATAATGAATTGGTGGAAGTACATTATGTTGGAGATGTTTGTTTTTAAAACTAGACTCCAATTATGAACTTGTTTTGACAAGTGTTTTGTATGTACCATCTTTTAGACGAAACTTGATATCAGTATCTGTACTCGACAAACAAGGTTATGGTTTTGAGTTTAATACAGGTTCTGTATCTGTATTTTTCAACTCAAATAAAGTTGGCCATTGTGTTTTGTCATACGGTTTGTACAGTCTCTGTTTAGCATCAAGTGAAGTCTATTCCAATTCATATAATGTTGAACAAGTTGCCAAAAGACCCTTAATAAAGGAAAAGTCATCCATGTTGTGGCATAAAAGACTTGGCCACATTTCTAGGGAAAGAGTAGAAAGGTTAATAAAGTATGATATCCTACCTACTCTTGACTTCAGTGACCTAGAAACATGTGTTGACTGTTGTAAGGGTAAACTAACCAAAATAAAGAAAAAAGAATCCACTCGTAGCTCCGATCTTTTACAAATTATTCATACAGACATAAGTGGACCTTATTCACCCACAATTTGCAATAATAAGTATTATATAACATTCATTGATGATTTTTCCCGATATGGATATCTGTACTTGATTAAGGAAAAGTCTGAAGCCCTTGATAAATTCAAGATCTTCAAGACTGAAGTTGAGAAACAGCTGGGAAAAATTATCAAGATTGTTAGGTCTGACCGGGGTGGTGAGTATTATGGTAAACATGGGGTCAGTGGACAAATAAAGGGACCGGTTGTTTGCCAGATACTTAGAAGATTGTGGAATAGTAAGTCAATTTACTATGCCAGGTAGTCCTGAACAGAATGGTGTGGCCGAAAGGCGGAATCGCACCCTTCAAGAGATGGTAAGGAGTATGATGTCTAGAACTAATCTACCAGACTTCCTTTGGGGTGAGGCAATTAAAACGGCCTTATATATCCTCAATAGAGTTCCAAGTAAGTCTGTTTCTAGAACTCCTTTTGAAATATGGACTGGTAGGAAACCTAGCATGAGTCACCTCGTGTTTGGGGATGTCCTTCAGAAGTACGCCTTTATAATCCCACTGAAGGTAAGTTGCAATCCAGATCTACTCGTTGCTATTTTATAGGATACCCTGATCATTCTAAAGGCTACAGATTTTACTGTAGAGAAGGGGGTTATAGGATTGTAGAATCACAAACAGCTAAGTTCTTGGAATTTGATGTGGCTGATAATGATAATCATACAGAAATCTCAAATCAAGGACAACAGACCAGAGTTCATATACCTATACCCATACAGTCTGAGACCTGGAACCTACACCTGGAACTAATCCAGTTATGGAGGAGGAACCCATACAGGTAAACGAGGTTCCGCCATTACAGGATATAGCTGCAGAGGTTCCATTAAGAAGGTCAACCAGGGTAAGGCGGTCTGCTGTTCCCTCTGATTATGAAGTTTATTTAAATGAGATTGATTATGACATAAGTCCATTGCACTGATCCAACAACTTTTAAAGAAGCTGTTTCTAGTTCTCAATCTGATCTATGGTGGAATGCAATGAGAGATGAAATGCAATCTATGGGATATAATGGTGTGTGGGAGCTTGTTGAATTACCTGAAGGTTGTAGACCTATTGGCTGTAAATGGGTCTATAAGACCAAGAAGGACTCCAAAGGGAATATTGAGAGGTTTAAGGCCAGATTAGTTGCCAAGGGATTTACTCAGAGAGGAGGAATTGATTATACTGAAACTTTTTCTCCTGTATCTTCTAAAGATACATTTAGAGTAATCATGGCACTAGTAGCTCATTATGATTTAGAGCTACATCAGATGGATGTTAAAACTGCATTCCTCAATGGAGAATTAACCGAAGTGGTCTATATGGTACAACCTGAAGGTTTTCAGAAAGATGGTGAAGACCATCTTGTTTGTAGACTTAAAAAGTCTATTTATGGTTTGAAACAAGCCTCACGACAGTGGTACCTAAAGTTTGACAATGTAATCTCCTCTTTAGGCTTTGTGGAAAGTAAAGTTGATAGATGCATATATATCAAGATCAGTGGGAGCAAATATATCTTTCTCATTCTCTATGTAGATGATATTTTGCTTGCATGTAACGATCTAGGAATGCTGCATGAGGTAAAGCAGTCATTGTCTAGACATTTTGATATGAAAGATCTTGGAGAAGCATCTTTTGTTCTGGGTATTGAAATCCACAGAGATAGAACTCGAAAGGTATTAGGTCTCTCTCAGAAAGCATACATTGAGCGGATACTGAAGAGATTCAGTATGCATGATTGTAAATCTTGGGATGTGCCAATTGCTAAAGGTGATAAATTGAGCCTGGCACAGTCACCTGAGAATGAGGTTGAGAGAGAGTCCATGAAAGCAGTGCCATATGCTAGTGCAGTAGGAAGCCTGATGTATGCACAGGTATGCACTAGACCTGACATTGCATTTGCAGTTGGTGTACTGGGAAGATTTTTATCTAATCCCGGAAAAGAACATTGGACTGCTACCAAGAGAGTTTTTCGGTATCTTAAGGGGACTAAAGATTATATGTTGACATACAGAAATGTTGAGAATCTTGAACTAGTAGGGTATACGGATTCTGACTTTGCTGGTTGTTCAGATGATAGGAAATCTACCTCAGGATATGTGTTTATGCTAGCAGGTGGAACTATATCTTGAAAAGTGTCAAGCAGACACTTGTAACTTCTTCCACAATGCAGGCTGAGTTTGTAGCATGTTTTGGCGCAGCGTCACAGGCTGTTTGGCTACGAAATCTCATTAAAGAATTGTCAGTTGTTGACTCTATTTCTAGACCTATAAGGTTATATTGTGATAATCTTTCAGCTGTATTATTTGCCAAAAATAATAAGAATATCACTGGGTCGAAACATATGGAGGTCAAATACTTGACAATTAAAGAGCTAGTTAAGAAAGGTGACATTCTTGTAGAGCATATTGGTACAGATGATATGATTGCTGATCCTTTGACCAAAGGTCTTCGACCCATTGTTTTTGTAAAGCATGTTGCTTGTATGGGTTTGGTAAAGTCTTTTGATACCCTAGGTTAGTGGGAGGCATCATTGCTCTATGTTATTTTGTTTGTACTTTTGTACATGTATCTTGTATTATGCAATGATTATCTATAAAAATGCATCTTCATTGGAAGATATTTATGTTTATTGTTTGATATATCATTGTGTAAAGTCTTATGATGTGTGTCAATCATAAGCATTGGCTTGGGGCATAAAGTTATAAAGTCTTGTTGGTATGTCTTGTGACACATAAAGTTTATCTTAGGATAATAAAAGACATACATGCTTATTATTTAAGCCTTGATTTCTCATGTGGCCTGGGCTGCATAAAGTAGAGAAATTGGTGACCGATAAGAGAAAATAACACATGTATTTTTAGATCATAAAGTGGGTGTTATAGTATCTTACTGCTCTATCACATCTTGTTCATGTCGATAAGGTTGTTTGATGTACGTGACCATGGAAGGAACTATGTTGCATTATAATGTAGAACCGCCATGATTCTATATCTACAATCTTATTGGACGGAATGGTTTACTAGAGTTGTTTCTGAACAATTTTGGATCCATAAAGTTTTCTTAGCATTAAAACATCCACAATTAATATCGCCCAAGTGGGAGAATGTTAGAATATTTTATTATGGGCTTATATTAATTGTGATACAGGTTTTAATATAAAGTGTTAAGATAATTGATTTTGTAATAGAAACTGTGAAGCCCAATTATTTGATCTAATAAAGTGGGCTGCAACTCTATATTATTTGATGTGTGGATATTAGAGCGGGCTTCGGATTTGTTATGGGCTTTTGATGGGTGAGCCCATTACACTCCATAAATTAGTGAGCTAAGGTCTCACTCTCACTCCCCTACATAACTTACTCAATAAGCCGCCTTAATTGATTAATCTCCTCTTCCTATTACTTAAATGCATTATTAATGCATTATTGATGAATTATTAGATGTGATGTGACTCATCACCTTTTACAAATATATATAATGCATATGATATGCTATTGTATTTGATATATATGAAATTGCCGTGAGCAATTGCTGAAAAGAAGGGGAGAGAGAATTTGAAGCATAAGGAAATGGCTTATTCTAATTAAGGCATAAGGAAGCTTAATTAGGGCGAGTAAGTTTCTCACCATCAAGAAGTGGGGAGCAGAGGGTGATCTCCTCAGTGCAACTTTTCAACAGATCTACATAAATTTCCGCTGCAGATATGGATTCTAAATCAGGTACGCTCCCTGGATCATCCGATTAATTCATTTATTGTATTCTAAGCTCTTGTGTTAAAGATCCTGTTGCAAATAAATTTCTAACATAGTAAAGAAAAACTAATGGGCTTAACGGGAAATTACTTTTCCTACGAACCACTTATGGCGAAAAAAAAGAAATGGATAATAGGGAGAGGGAAAGCGGGGAGAGGAAGAAGTGAGAGGGAGAAGAAGAAAATGGAAAGGGAAGAGAGAGGAGTGAAGATGGACTGGGGAAGAAGAGCATGAAGCAAATTTTTATGGGGGCATAAATCGTTGCCGCTACTAAGGATAGAAAAAATTCTCGGCCAGGTACATTAAGAGTTGGTAAAGGAATAATTGTCTATATACATTAGTTGGCAGGGTCGGTAAAATCGATATGTGTGCACAAACCACGCACGGGGCGAGTAACATACAATTTTCGTACTCGTCAATTAGACGGAGAGGATACGTATATTAAAATCCTCATATCATACCCAGTCTGTTACCATCTTTACCTTCGACGTACAAATATTATGTGATCGGTTGCTTCAAGATATAAAAAATTTAGGGTTTACTCTTTTTTTCTTAGAGAGCGTTTTGGTAAAAATCCCTATTTTCTTTCGCTATCCACAAGTTGAAAACTTATTTATAGTCGAGAATTTGGTGTCAATATCTCCTAATGTATTTGATCTTATATAATTGAGTAAGTTTTGGGTTAATATAATCTTAAATATTGAGAAAAATTACTAGCACAATTGGATGACTACCACTAAGTTAAGAAGTGATTTTTATGTTAATAAATAGTCACTTAATCGTTCTTAAATATCAATTTCATACCATCCTTTTTTTTTTTCTTTTTTTTTTGGTTTTGCAGAAATGGTTCGTGGTATTTTGCTTACCGCGTTTAAACTTTGAAGATACAAGTGGCAAGAAAATAAAGCAAAAAACAAGTTGAGTGGAACAGTTCAGCTTTAATGTCATTGCATTAATAAATGTCCTTCTATGCTATGATAGCATTAAATATAGATTCATAGTTCTTTCTATTCTAGCAATACTGCAATTATTTTTTAGGATTCAGCAGTAGAATCTTGATTTTGATCGAATGGTGATCATAATATAAAAATGACAAATTTAATGGATCAAATCATAAAAATTGTAAATACGTGGGACCGATAATTCACTTAAAAAATTAGATAAATTCAGTTTTACCCCCTTGTGTTTTCTTCAGTGTAGTTCTGCTATTGTACTAGGATTTCTTTACTGGTTAGGTGAGCAGGGCTTTTACTGCCTTTGTGCGCGCGCTGTTTTGGTATTGAAAATCTCAACATACATATTTTTACACCGCTAAATTTCGACCCTAAGTTTTCTTAACCGAGTGCGGCACTAAGATCGCCCAACTTAGTCAGCCTTCTCTCGCAAGCACACCCACAAGCCACAAGCAGTCACCCACAATGTTCACACACCCTCACAGTAAGCACACAAGCAACCCACGCATCAAGTAAATATAAGACACAAGTTTTACAGGACAATGTCCAACTTTTTATTACTAACCAAAGCAATTACAAGAATTCGTGTTAAACATACAAAGGCTCTCTACGAACAATCGCTTTTGTACACTCGTGTACTATGCTCTCTCCCCCATGCATGTTTTTCACAATACAATATATACTAGCGGCAATTACACCCCAACTGCCATAGGGTGTGCTGGCCTAATAGGCACCAGCCAAATACACACACACATAGCAGTTACATCCCAACTACTCTAGGAAGTCCCCACACCCACACACACAAGCACTAAACGAATTTCCCCACATGTTCCCCAACACGCAGTTACTAGCAATTCCCCTCGCAATTGCCATATGTGTTCGGCATGTGAAGCCAACTCCCTTGCATGTGCACGCCAACTGTCATGCAAGTGTGCGCCAACTGCCTCACGCAACTGCCCCGCATGTCTGCTGCATGTGCACGCAACTATCTCACCCAAGACAGCATCAACTCCCTACATACAGCACCAACCGCCCATGTCTCAACAACATTCCCTTGGGACAGCACCAACCGCCCATTGTGTTAGCAAAACTCCCTCAAGACAACACCAACTGCCCACACACAGAGCCAATCCAAGCCATGTGTTTCTTGCGAGTGCTTGGCTGCCACCAAGCCCCCCGTTCCCCATTTCTTCGAGCAACCAGTCTAATGGGCTGACACATATATACTATGGATGTGCAGTGGTTTCGGTTCTATCCGAAATCATAAGAAATTAGACTGATTTTTCGATTCTAAAATTAAGGAATCGATTTTTTTTCATTTCCGTTTAGATTCTATTGTGTTGGGAGTCGAAATAGATTTTTAGAACCGATTTCAGTACTATAAAACCAACTTTTTGTTAAAAAATTTAAAGAAAGCCAAAGTCTCTTCTTAAATAATATATTTTCACATCACCCAAGTCCCAAATTATACGTATCTAATAGGATTTGAAAATGTGACCTCTTGCTTCCATCGAAAATCACTAAAAAATCAATATGTTTCTAAACTATTTTACTTAATGTATTGACCATTCAAGTATTGGACAAATATAAATATTGCAGTAAATTTATTGTTGCTACTTAATATAAATTATCAATTATTGTATTTTTTTTCAAATGAAACAAAGAAAATATTGAACAAATAGAAAATAGGATAAACTGTAACAGATTAGGAACTGATAAATATGATATCCTATTTAATTAGGTAGGTTTCAGTTCTAAAATATTAGGGAAATATTTTTCCGAGTAGATTCTGGGTCCACTTAGAATCAAAATCGAAACCAATTTTACTTACCCCTAATATACACACAAAAAAAAAAAAATAATAAAAGTTTATCTTGTGGCACTTCTTCGTTTCACTATTAAGTTTAAGGATTGCAGACACTTTTTCTTCATTGAAAAATTGGATTGAGCTTCAACTACGATATATTAAGGTATGTCCTGTTAAAATTTTTAACACGCCCATAAATTATGAAAGCCGTATTCCGTGTATAAGATTTCTACTATAAATAGGATTTGGGAAAGATCTTGATATAAATAACCTTATCCATATTTTTGTAATCACAAATAGGCAGTTTGTAAATATGAATCCAAAATCAGTATAATTTAATAGTGATCTAGGTGTGGCCTTACGTAACTAGAACATTGTTCAATAAACTTATTGATGATGGTTTTTTTATCAAGATGAAGATTCAAATGCCTAGGAGGGGCAAAATTGGTAGTCTACTTAGCCAAAAATAGATAATAGAAAAGAACCAACCTCATCATATGGAGGGACTCATGCAAGGGCTGTGTGTGTTGATGATGAATCAGATTGGTACGCCAACTCGACCTAAAGAATAAATGCTGGATTTGGGTTCATTTTGAAAGTACCTACAAGCAATAGCGACAAAGCAATCTCTATACCCAAGAGGGGGGTGAATTGGGTTATCACTATAAATGCGGAAATATAAAATCTTTGCCGATTTTAAGCTCTTATTACCAAGTGGGAGTTTTAGGTCAATTTTCTCTATTCAAATAAATGACCTATATGCAAGTTTCTATTCAATTGGTGTAAATACAAATAAACTTGCAAGTGTATAAAAGAGTAGGGAAAGAGAGATACGACACCGCGATATATAGTGGTTCGGAAAATCGTGCCTACGTCCACTCCCTCAAGCATCGCTTGAAGATTTCCACTAAAATCGAGTTTTCCGTGGTTCACTCGTAACCAAGAGTTTTCCGCCAAGGCACACTCCGAACCTTTTACAAGATTGAGTTTTCTACGTAGGAGCACTCACAACCTTTACAAATTACCCAAACAATGGGATTTCACAAACCACAAGTGTTTTTGATATGAAAGATTTACAACACACTTGGGCACTCACAAATAATAAGAAGATTGTGTGAGAGCAAACCCAAGTGTTCTAAGCTCACTAAATGATGTGGAAGATGTGTGTGTGAGCTTGGATGAGTGTTTATGAATATGAAGGTGTATGACACTCTTTGTTTGCCTTTTTCTTTGATTTTCCTTTCATCCTCTTCAATGGGCAATCCATAGCTATATCACCCGGTTTGTTGCATTCATAACAAACAATTTTCTTGTTCTTCCGTGGCCATTTATCTTCTTTCTTTTCATCCGTCTTTGATTTTCCCTTTTGCTTTACGGATTTGAGGAGCTTCTTGAAATTCTTGTTTATTTGAGCCAATCATCATCACTATCATCTTCTTCTCTTGAGCTTGACTCATCTTTTCTTCTTGCTTTCAAGGCGATATTTTTCTTTGTTCTCTTCTCATCTTCCTCCTTTTTATCCATCTTGATCTCCATTTCATATTCAAGCAATTTGCCGACCAAATCATCCATCTTCAATGTGTTTATGTCGTTTGCTTCTCTAATGGAGGAGGTGTAGCTTCTAAATTCTTTCGGGAGTGATCTCAAGATTTTCTTCACTTGATCCGATGTCCCGATGATGACTTTTCCCAAAGCGGCCAAATGATTGATTATGATAGTGAACCTCGAAATCATGGGATCAATTTCTTCCCCGGATTCCATTTTGAAGTTGTCTAATTCGCACATGAACCGGTTGATTTTTGATTCCTTCACTTGGCTTGTGCCCATATTGACCATTTCTAATGACTTCCATAAATCATAAGCATTTCCACACTCCGGAAGTTGTTTATTTGTTCCCGATCAATGGCACATAGGAGTTGGTTAAGTGCCTTAGCATTTTGTGAGGCTATTTTTACATCCTCACTATCCCATTCCAAACTCGGCTTCGGAATCTCAACCTCATTGCTAATGATTTCTCCCCCTTTGACATTATCAAAAAGTGGAGAAGCAAAATTTAAATCTAAATGAGATACCATAGATGTGTGCAAAAAAAAAATAATAAATTTAAAAAATATGCAAATTTGGCATTTTCCCCTTTTTGCCATAAAAAATCAAAATCATGCATCAAATAGCATTTTTCAAAAGATAAATACTCATGAATACATTTACAATCTAAGATCATCTTAAGCATGATTTCTCCCCAAATTTGATACCAATTAAAAATATATCAATAAATCCATTTGAATCATATCACTTTTAAGCATTCTTTCAAAATGAGTCATTATATATCATGATACCAATTAAAACCAATGACTTCAATGTTCATGCATTTCATGATGCCAATTATATTCATATACATACATTTCATGAAATTCATCTAAGATTATGCCAATTTACATGCATTTCATTTTCAACCAATTAGTGCATATGGCAAGGCATATTCAATCAAGTGATCACATATATTGAATCAAGAGACCGGCGAGGAAACCGGCATACCGGTCTAGGGCTCCAATGGTAACTTAACGTTCGAAAAACTAGCCGTTGGACCGGCGAGCAAACCGGCATGGATACCGGCGAGGGGCTCCCTGGTTCCAGAGAGCATGACTTTCTCAACTAAAACCGGCATGGGGACCAGCGAGAAAACCGGCATGGAGCTCCCTGGTTTCAGTAACTGCACAATAAAGGCTAGACCGGTATGGGGACCGGTTTGGAGCTCCCTGGTTTCAGTTCTGATGACCAGTCAAGACTGACGACACTTGGTATTTTGGCCATAACTCTCTCTAGAAAATTCCAAATCATGATTCGTAAATTTCTACATAAACTAGACACATAGATCTAGCTTCTGTCAAAAATTCAGCTCCAAAAAAATTAAGATGAAATTTATGGAATTTTTCTAATGTGACATGAATGTAGAAAACGCACATATGAGCATGTTGTACTAAAAAGGCTCTAGCAAAAGTTCTATGCATCGGAATTGTGTTCCGTTTGAACCGTAGCAAACTAGAGACGCATATCTATCTAACGGTATATCATTTGAAGTTTAATTCAACCGTTTGATAGTTTTTAGAAGATCATTTGCCGATGCACTTGTGCATGAAGTTCATTTTGGTGCAAATAAAATGCAAATGATTCTTTTAGCATTCTAAGCCATTTTAAATGCAAGTGGTGCAAAATTTATGATTCTTAAGAGCTTTAGATCACTTGATTAAACTCACTTACAATAAAATTTAGCTCTTAATCATTATCTTCGATTTGCCGTCAATAAAATTTCGCTCTTCACCCCATATGCTTCGACACTTTTTGTAATGTTTCGTGTTTGTACGTCGAAATCTTCATTCGCGTTGACGTCATCAAAATACTTTTATGCGATCAAGTCGCCGACAATCTCCCCCTTTTTGATGATGGAAACCCTATAAAACTTGTTGATACTTGTGAGCTTCTTGGAGTCCAAATTTGACAATTTTGCTCCCCCTTAATATAAGCTCCCCCTCAATGTGTGATTGTCTTCAAAATAGTTCTATCAAAACTTGACAAACACATTAGTACTATTACTCCCCCTTAAACCAATGGTGAGGGTAAAACAAGTTTTAATCTCATTCTAATGATTTCTCCCCCTTTGACATTATCAAAAAGTGGATAAGCAAAATTTAAATCTAAATGAGATACCGATAGATGTGTGCAAAAAAAAAAAAAAAAAAATTAAAAAAATATGCACATTTGGCATTTTCCCCTTTTTGCCATAAAAAATCAAAATCATGCATCAAATAGCATTTTTCAAAAGATAAATACTCATGAATACATTTACAATCTAAGATCATCTTAAGCATGATTTCTCCCCAAATTTGATACCAATTAAAAATATATCAATAAATCCATTTGAATATCATATCACTTTTAAGCATTCTTTCAAAATGAGTCATTATATATCACGATACCAATTAAAACCAATGACTTCAATGTTCATGCATTTCATGATGCCAATTATATTCATATACATACATTTCATGAAATTCATCTAAGATTATGCCAATTTACATGCATTTCATTTTCAACCAATTAGTGCATATGGCAAGGCATATTCAATCAAGTGATCACATATATTGAATCAAGAGACCGGCGAGGAAACCGGCATACCGGTCTAGGGCTCCAATGGTAACTTAACGTTCGAAAAACTAGCCGTTGGACCGGCGAGCAAACCGGCATGGATACCGGCGAGGGGCTCCCTGGTTCCAGAGAGCATGATTTTCTCAGCTAAAACCGGCATGGGGACCGGCGAGAAAACCGGCATGGAGCTCCCTGGTTTCAGTAACTGCACAATAAAGGCTAGACCGGTATGGGGACCGGTTTGGAGCTCCCTGGTTTCAGTTCTGATGACCAGTCAAGACTGACGACACTTGGTATTTTGGCCATAACTCTCTCTAGAAAATTCCAAATCATGATTCGTAAATTTCTACATAAACTAGACACATAGATCTAGCTTCTGTAAAAAATTCAGCTCCAAAAAAATTAAGATGAATTTTATGGAATTTTTCTAATGTGACATGAATGCAGAAAACGCACATATGAGCATGTTGTACTAAAAAGGCTCTAGCAAAAGTTCTATGCATCGGAATTGTGTTCCGTTTGAACCGCAGCAAACTAGAGACGCATATCTATCTAACGGTATATCATTTGAAGTTTAATTCAACCGTTTGATAGTTTTTAGAAGATCATTTGCCGATGCACTTGTGCATGAAGTTCATTTTGGTGCAAATAAAATGCAAATGATTCTTTTAGCATTCTAAGCCATTTTAAATGCAAGTGGTGCAAAATTTATGATTCTTAAGAGCTTTAGATCACTTGATTAAACTCACTTACAATAAAATTTAGCTCTTAATCATTATCTTCGATTTGCCGTCAATAAAATTTCGCTCTTCACCCCATATGCTTCGACACTTTTTGTAATGTTTCGTGTTTGTACGTCGAAATCTTCATTCGCGTTGACGTCATCAAAATACTTTTATGCGATCAAGTCGCCGACAATCTCCCCCTTTTTGATGATGGAAACCCTTTAAAACTTGTTGATACTTGTGAGCTTCTTGGAGTCCAAATTTGACAATTTTGCTCCCCCTTAATATAAGCTCCCCCTCAATGTGTGATTGTCTTCAAAATAGTTCTATCAAAACTTGACAAACACATTAGTACTATTACTCCCCCTTAAACCAATGGTGAGGGTAAAACAAGTTTTAATCTCATTCTAATGATTTCTCCCCCTTTGACATTATCAAAAAGTGGATAAGCAAAATTTAAATCTAAATGAGATACCGATAGATGTGTGCAAAAAAAAAAAAAAAAAATTTAAAAAATATGCACATTTGGCATTTTCCCCTTTTTGCCATAAAAAATCAAAATCATGCATCAAATAGCATTTTTCAAAAGATAAATAATACTCATGAATACATTTACAATCTAAGATCATCTTAAGCATGATTTCTCCCCAAATTTGATACCAATTAAAAATATATCAATAAATCCATTTGAAATATATATCACTTTTAAGCATTCTTTCAAAATGAGTCATTATATATCACGATACCAATTAAAACCAATGACTTCAATGTTCATGCATTTCATGATGCCAATTATATTCATATACATACATTTCATGAAATTCATCTAAGATTATGCCAATTTACATGCATTTCATTTTCAACCAATTAGTGCATATGGCAAGGCATATTCAATCAAGTGATCACATATATTGAATCAAGAGACCGGCGAGGAAACCGGCATACCGGTCTAGGGCTCCAATGGTAACTTAACGTTCGAAAAACTAGCCGTTGGACCGGCGAGCAAACCGGCATGGATACCGGCGAGGGGCTCCCTGGTTCCAGAGAGCATGATTTTCTCAGCTAAAACCGGCATGGGGACCGGCGAGAAAACCGGCATGGAGCTCCCTGGTTTCAGTAACTGCACAATAAAGGCTAGACCGGTATGGGGACCGGTTTGGAGCTCCCTGGTTTCAGTTCTGATGACCAGTCAAGACTGACGACACTTGGTATTTTTGCCATAACTCTCTCTAGAAAATTTCAAATCATAATTCGTAAATTTCTACATAAACTAGACACATAGATCTAGCTTCTTTAAAAAATTCAGCTCCAAAACAATTAAGATGAATTTTATGGAATTTTTCTAATGTGACATGAATGCAGAAAACGCACATATGAGCATGTTGTACTAAAAAGGCTCTAGCAAAAGTTCTATGCATCGGAATTGTGTTCCGTTTGAACCGTAGCAAACTAGAGACGCATATCTATCTAACGGTATATCATTTGAAGTTTAATTCAACCGTTTGATAGTTTTTAGAAGATCATTTGTCGATGCACTTGTGCATGAAGTTCATTTTGGTGCAAATAAAATGCAAATGATTCTTTTAGCATTCTAAGCCATTTTAAATGCAAGTGATGCAAAATGTATGATTCTTAAGAGCTTTAGATCACTTGAGTAAACTCACTTACAATAAAATTTAGCTCTTAATCATTATCTTCGATTTACCGTCAATAAAATTTCGCTCTTCACCCCATATGCTTCGACACTTTTTGTAATGTTTCGTGTTTGTACGTCGAAGTCTTCATTCGCGTTGACGTCATCAAAATCCTTTTATGCGATCAAGTCGCCAACACATTTGAGTATTTATTAAAACTGACACGATGGGCTTCATGCTTAGCAACCCGTCCTGGTTAAAGTGGTCAGAGGGAGTTTTGACCAGTATCATCCACCTTGGTATGCTAACCTGAGGAATGAATATGGGATCAACGGCTAATATGTGTTTGAGTCAGGTGACGTATTGCATAAAATGAGAAGATATCCTTATAGAAGGCTAATGATGATTATGGGAAAGCAGTGGTTCACTGTGAAAGTAGCCTCTACCTGCCGCCATAGATCGGGTGCAGTGGCATGGCAGAGCAGTGCATAGCAGCCATAGGCCGATGCAATGACAAGGAAAAGGCTAATTTGATTGGCCGAATTATGGATAGTCGAGGAGAGTTGTTACTGCAATGATGACAGAGTGACATGAGCTGACGTAATGAGCAGTGGAATAGTGAATTTGGAAGCCTATGTAGGGAGATTGTTTGGAATTGTATTCAAACCTCTTGTAAAATGAGAATAAAATGTGCATCTCAACACTCAGAAAGAAACCATAAGTCAAAAATCCAGTGATAGAGAGAGAAAACTGATCAATTATTTGACTACTACGAGAATTCTAACGGGCTAGTGTAAGACCGAGATGTTGTAAACTCTTTATAATTTCATTACCCCACTTGTAGCTCGAGTCGGTCTTGATTACAAGCAGTAATAAAACACACCCCCTTTCTCCGGTGGACGTAGGTTGGATTCACTCTCCGCCGAGCCACGTAAATCTTTGCCTATTTGATTTATCTGTCTGCTTACTGAGTTTGCATTTGATTCCTTACTAACCAAACAAATCCACTACTAATAGAGTTTTATTCGAGAGGTAAATTTCTCATATTACCCTTCGAAGGAAAAACGACCGTCAACATAATCAAAATTTGATTTGCACAAAAGTGATAGATACTATTTATTTAAAAAAATAAATCAAAATTATTTCATTAACTAATCAAATTTTTTTCAATAATTTATAAAACATATTTAATAAATTAATGGATTTACCTCTTAATGGAATATTGAATTTGTCGATATAGTTTGATTGAAGAGCTAAAATATAACGTTTTGGGCCAAATTTGTTCCTTCGCATATGTTGTTGAAGCAAAAGAAAAAAAATCTATTTTCTCATATTGTGAACTCCTTATAAACCTTAATCCATAAGCCATATAGTGAAAACATTCATTCAGTTAGAGTAAAATTTAATTTTAACAAAAATAATAAAAGATATTTTTCACTTTAACAGGGGTAAAGTATGATTATATCATTTTTAAACCAGTTGTTTTATTAATATATATATATGACATATTTTAATTAAAAAAAAAAAAAATTAATGAGAAAGTGCCTCTGCCACTGTATAGATCTAGCTCAATTAAAAAAAGGAAAAAAAATAGTGAAATCTTCTTATTGTTTGGTGAAATTAAGTGAAACCCGTTGTTAATGGACGTGGCTTCGTGGTGTAGGGTTCATGATCAAGCCTCTAGGTTCTGAGTTTGAATTCAGGGGGTGCATTTTTTGTAAGAGCCTAGGATAATTGGGGGTTTTATCTACTTCGTTTAAGCTCGGGTCGGGTGGTTTGGCGGAGGGTTTCCAACATTTCCAAAAAAAAAAAAAAATTAAGTGAAACGATGATAATGTTTTAAAACTAAACAAAATCCCTATGTTGAATTTTGTTATAAATATTTTGATTTTTGTTAACGAGACATTCCTCCCTGTATCAATCTCATCCTAACCTATGTCGATTGTGATTCATGATGGAAAAATCATCTCAGTTGTCCATGATTCTAATTTAGGATGGAAAAATCATCCAAAATCTCAAACTAAATAGTTAAGGATTCCGAATCCCAATCGAGATTTGAGATTTTATATGCTAAAAAATGATATTCTTAAGCATGAAAGGGATTTTATTTAATTTTAAAATTCGGGGTTTCTTTTAATTTTACTAAACATCAGATGAATTTCACTTTTTTTCCAAATAAAATCTAGCTAAGAGAATTGAAGGTTATTCGAGGGAGTGACGGTGCCAACAGAATTTCCAGGGACAAGTTTGATATTCATATCAATCTTTCCCAATAGATCCTCATTCTTGGATTGAAAGCCAGAGCCGCCAGATTTGTCGAGAGTAAGAGTAAGAACTTTGCCATTGTCGTGTATCTTAGCGCCATGTCCCCTTGTGATTTCAAAAACGTCGTCGAAATTACCAGCACCGGCAGACCATACCGTCGAGAAGCTGGCTAGATATAAGTAGCCAAGCTGTTAAACTTTTAAGATTTTAAAATGAGAAGTTGATATATCAACTCTAAGCAGCAAGTAATAGATATTGAAAAAGATAATTTTGGATGATTGAAGTTTGAATTCTTAAATGCAAAAGCTCAAATTTAACTCTATATCCAAGAGAGGTTAATTGGGTGATGATATAATATTATGAAATCATAAATTTTTTCGATTTTATATTATTAAGTTAGCAGTTTTACCAATTAAACTTATCAATCAATTTATCATTCATAATATATTACCAATATGCAAGTCACTAAATAAAATACAAAATACAAATACTAAAATAAACTTGCGATAATTAAAAATTAAGGGATAGAGAAATTGACACCGGTGATTTATAGTGGTTCGGCCAATAATGTCTACGTCCACTCTCTCAAGCCACGCTTGAAGCTTTCCACTAAGTTGAATCTACAACTTATACCGAGTTTTCCGTGAATCAACCAAGAATTTTGTTCATAGGTTCACTTCAACCTTACACAAGAGTTTTATCACCTAGGCTCACACTTTAAACTCTTACAATGAGTTTTATCTATAGCCTCACTCACAAACTTTTACAAAAATTATCCTTTTGAGTATACCTACTCAAAAGGGGATTTCACTGCCACAAGTGTTTGAATAAAGAAGTTTAAAGTACAACCTGGGCACTCACAAAAGACAAGAATATTCAAGATATGAGTTGCTAACCCAAGTAATCTAAGCTCACTAAAAATGATATGAAAGTGTAGTGTGTGAGCTTGATGATGAGAGTGTATGATGACGAAGGTTTAGTAAACTCTCCGTTTTTGCCTTATAAAAAATTATATGAAGGTGTAAGAACCTTGCAAAAACGAAATAAGGACTCAATGTATATAGAATATGAAAGTAGTCTATTTTATTTGCGTTTAGGTCGGTATGCCGATCTGCCATTACAATGGTTATGAAATATTACCATTTGACACCGGTAAGCGCAAACATTACCGTATTACTAGCCGATATGGAGACTGGTATGGATCATGTCGGTTCCAGAGAGCATGTAAAATAAGAAATTTGATCGATATGAATGCTGATATGCTCTAGTCCGGCTCCAGTAATTATGCAAACTCCACACTGACTGGTATGGGTTACCGGTATGGAGTAGTCTGGTTCCATAAGCTATGCAAAACTGCTCTGAATAGAGAAGGGGCACGGTATGCCAGTCTTAGTGCCAAAATACATGATTTAAAGATTTAAAAATATTTTACACATAACCATAATGCATTTAAATGAATGTGAATGTGTCTTATGAGCTTAGAGACTTAAATTATCCAACTCAATTACAAAAAGAGCCCTAAGCTAAGATCACACAAGAAATTATTCAATAAGTGTTTCAGTCTTCACATTCATTTTACTCTTCACGGTCAATATGTTTCAATATCTTTTTGTAATGTCTGCTGATGCGCGTCGAACTCTTCTAGTGTTGCATCATCAAAATCCATTTTGAGAACATGTTTCTAACAATCTCCTCATTTTTTATGATACCAACCTTTTAAACTTGTGAGCTTTGTGAGTTCCAAATTTATTGACGATTTTTGCTCCCCCTCAACATGTGATTGTCTTCAATATTGCTATATAAAACTTAGACAAATAAATTAGTACAAATTTGCTCCCACTTAATACAATGGTAAGGGTAACACAAGTTTTGATCCCATTCCTATAATTTCTCATCCTTTGACATTATCAAAAGGATAGAGAAACAAAAATTAAGCTCAATGAGATACCAATCAATATGTGCAAACATATTCATAAAAATTCATAAATAAGCACAATTAGCATTTCATACATTTGTCCAATTTTACCATACAATATAAAATTCATGCATCATCAAAATCATTCAAATTAAGCCAATATCCATGCACTTCATTTTCAACCAATAATGATCAATGGCAAAGCATATTCCATGTTAGTAATTCAAAATGATCACATATATGTTAGAAGAGGCAAGAAGTCATATGATACCAATTGATACTTAATAAGATTTATGATATGATTAAGCATAGATTGATACCAACTGACCAACTGAAATTTAATTTACCTAATCACTAGTATGATTTACAATCAAGTCTAATTTAGTAAACATACATATATAAGTTGAAGGAAACGGTACTAATATTTCTGAAAATATGAATTTTACCTTTTTACCATTGTCACTTAATGATAATCCATCAATCTTGAAATTTCGCAGTTTTGAGGTAGAATATGATCTTCTCTTGATGAGTTCTTTCTTCACCTAGTGATAAATCTTTAGGATTAATTTGCATTTCTCATTAATAACCTCTCTCAAAGCTTCCTCTACAAAATCATTTAAGCACATGCATTCACTTTTATATTTTTATACATGCAATCAAATATTTTATGTAATTTCTTATTACATGCATGATATGTGATATTTTCATCAAAAATGAGATGCATATGAGAAGTGGATGCCTTAATAAAATAAATTTTCAAAAATATTATTTTGATGTAAGGCATATATTCTAATAATTCTCTATTAAATGCATATTTTAAGGATTCAATCAACATATTAAAATTTTTCTCTCCCAAAGTAAACTTTAAAAACTATGTTATGCAAATCCAAAATATTTTTATTCAATACGACATTTTCATTCGATATAGATTTACAATCCTATGTACTAGAGATAGATGGCATGCTAGATATGATCTTTTCAATTTTAGCTTCTCAACTTTTAAACATGTTATTTCTTTTTCATACGTTTTATTTTTCTCAACAATTGATACATGATCAAGTAATAGTGATAAATGCTTATTTTTGATCAATTTATGCTCTTTCTAAACAAGTCATACAATTCATTAAATGTGTCAAACATTCATTATAGTCAAGGGAATCATGTACATTTTCCTAATCGCATTCCTCTAGATCATCAATAGTCATAAAATCGATATTTCTTGTTCCCTCATCACTTTCCTCATCGGATGAACTAGAGTCACAATCGCTCCAAGTTACCATCATTGTTTTCTTCTTGAATTTTCCTTTCAATCTTCTCAATAGACAATTGGCAACCACATGACCTGACTTTTCACACTTATACTATATGACTTTATCTTTCTTGTGCTTTCGTGGCCAATTATCTTCCACATTTTCATCCACCCGAAATTTTTCTTTACACTTTTCCAATTTGAGGAATTTATTTTTCAAATGTGCTCACTCTTCTTCTCTATCATCTTCTTCATCACTTGAACTAGCATCATCCCATTTTCTCACAAAATACTTGAGAGCTATTCTATTTTATTCTTTTCCTCTTCTTCTTTTAAATCATTCTCAATCTTCATCTCATATTCAATCAATTTACCTACCAAATCATCCAATTTCAAGATTTTTATATCATTTGACGCTTTGATGGAGGAGGTAAAAAGCCTATATTCCTTAAGAAGAGACATAAGGATTTTCTTCATTTGTTCACTTGTACTAATGCTTTTTCCTAAAGCACTTAGTTGATTAATAATCATGGAAAATCTTGAAATAATCATATCAATCTTTTCTCCAGCTTCCATTTTGAAGTTGTCCAAGTCACACATAAACTTGCTGATCTTTGATTCATTGACTTGGCTAGTGCCCTCATTGACAACCTTCAAAGACTTCCACAATTTATATGCTTTTTCAAACTCTGGAAGCTTATTGATTTGGCTCATATCAATTGCACAAAGTAGATGTTTGAAAGTCTTAACATTAATGGAGGCTTCCATGAAATCCTCATCGGTCCATTTAAAATGCGAATTAGGAAACTCCACATCATTTTTATCCTTCTTCATAGGCATTCTAGTATCTTTTGTGATCACTTTGAAGGATTGTACAACAACGGCAAGAAATTAGTTCAAAATCATCATCTTCAAATGGCTATGATCGGTTCCGGAGTAGAATGGAAATCTAGTTGTTGAAAATCCCCTAGCAAGATTTGTTCAGTAGCTTGTAGAGGCCATGATCGATTCTCAGATGGTTAAGTCTTTGTTAATGATCGTCGCTTTGATACCAATTGAAATCTATCTACAAGTGCACACAACAAGTAACTATATACCAAAGAATTGGGTGAATTGGGTAATGGTCTAATATTACAAAATTATAAATCTTTTCGATTTTATGATACTAAGCTAGTAACTTTACAAATTAAGTTTATCAATCAATTTCTCATTCTCAGTATATTACCAATATACAAGTCATTAAATAATATGCACTTGCGATAATTAAAAATTAAGGGATAGAGAAATTGACGCTAGTGATTTACAGTGGTTTGGTCAATAATGCATACGTCCACTCTCTCATCCCAAGCTTGAAGTTTTTCACTAAGTTGAATAAATAATTTACACAGAGTTTTCCGTGACTCCATCGCAACCAAGAGTTTTATTCCCTAGGTTCACTCCAAATATTTACACAAATTTCTGATCATATAAGCTCACTCTTTCAACCTTTACAATGAATTTTGTCTATAGACTCACTCACAAACTTTTACTCAAATTATCCTTTTGAGTATACTCACTCAACAAGGGATTTCACTACCACGAGTGTTTGAATAAAAAAGTTTAAAGTCCAACTTAAGAGCTCATAAAAGACAAGAAGATTCAAGATGTGAGTTGCTAACCTAAGTAATCTAAGCTAACTACAAATGATATGAAGGTGTAATGTGTGAGTTTGATGATGAGAGCGTATGATGATAAAGGTTTAATAAACTCTATGTTTTTTCCTTATAGAATATTATATGAAGGTGCATGAACTTTACAAAAATGAAATAAAAACTCAATTTATATAGAAAATGATAGCAGTCATTGTTATTTATGCCGAGGCAAGTATGTCGGTTTACAGAGACTGGTATACTGGTATGTCATTACAACGGCTATAAAATATTATTATTTGACACCGGTAAGAGCAAACACGATCAGATTACTAATCGATATGAAGATCGATATGGATCATATCGATTCAAGAGAACATGTAAAATAAGAATGTTGACTGGTATGAATGTCGATATGCTCTAATCCAGTTCCAGTAATTATGTAAACTCCACATTGATCGGTATGGAATAGCCTGATTCCATAGTGTTAGTTCCATATTTTTTGGCAATGTACATAACAAAACAAGTTCAATCGAGTTATAATTAGTCTTGAAGAACTTGAAACAATTGAGCTGGTATTTGGCAGACTTAGCTTGAAGGAATCAGATTTCCATTCGTGCTGTGTTCGTGTATACTTTCGAATGAGTGGCATTATTATTATGTTTGTATTTGGATTCAAACGAAACATGGCAGAAGGTTCTCATGGGTAGTACGTCTATCATTCCATTCGAACGAAACCTTCCAGTGAGTTTGCGTTCAAGACAACGTTCGAACGAAATCTTCTAGTGAGTTTGCGTTAGAGGTGCGTTCGTGTGGCGTTCGAATGCCCGTGCGTAAGTAAACTATTTTAGACGCGTTTTAAGCCTATTTTGCACTTGGAAACCCTTTCTTTTTGCCGTTCCTATATAAACCATTATAGTCTCTTTCACAAGTGTTGAAAACATAATCTCTCAAAGCCTCAAACTTTCATAGCTTTTCAACCTACTTGTTTTTCACCTTGAAGACTTCTTTACTTTCCCGTTTTCTTTGTTTTGGTGAAACCAATCTTTGATTTATCATCAACATATCCAAACCCAATTTCCTAACCCTTTAGAGTTCTCAAGGAGGAAAATTGGTAGTCGGATTTTCAGCGTTCAGTGCTTAAAGAAAGTTGATCCGCTCAAAGATTTCGGAGATTTTGAATAAGACTATGTGGTGCGGGCTCGACTTCGAGTTCTTACAATCTAGAAGTGTTAGAGTCGGTAGAGTTGCTGTCATAGGTCTTTCACCATCACTGTAAGTTTTTCTCTATTATAGTGGATTTTTGCTAGTAGCCTAGACACCCATAGTGTTTTTTTTACTTGCACGAGTTTTCCACGTCGTCATCAAAATTATTATATTAGTTTTTTTTATTGTTTTATTATTCTGCATTATATTAGAATTGCATAGACTTAACGGTGCTTATTGGAAATCCATAGAAACGATAATTAAGATTTGTCTTAATTATTGCGTTAATTCTGGATAGGGTCAGAATCTATGACAAATTCGAATTTTCACAGAGGCGGTGCAAAATTTCTCAGAAAATAGCAGAGGCACTGGTATGTCGGTGTATAGGACCGGTATGCCGGTCTCAGTGTCAAAATATAGGATTTGAAGATTTAAAAATATTTTACACATGACCATAATGCATTTGAATGAATGTGAATGTATTATATGAGCTTAGAGAGATTATCAACGCAATAACACATAGAGCCATAAGTTAAGACTACACAAGATATTCTTCAATAAGCACTTAAGTGTTCATATTCATTTTGCTCTTCACGACCAATATATTTCCACTTCTTTTTGTAGTGTTCGCTTATTCGCGTCAAAGCCTTCTAAATGTTGCATCACCAAAATCGATCTTGAGAATATGTCGCTAACAAAAGCCTCCTAGTTGAAAATCTGTAAACTATAAACTAAATTATCATGGCCTTATTGAAGGGATTTGGATTCAGTGCTAATTTGATTTTTGTGCATATCTTATTATTATAAGATTGTGGTAACATTACAAGAAAAATGACTTTTAATGTGGAAATTTTTCGCCAATAGAGTTATTAGTGGCGAAATAAAAAATCGCCATTAATCGCCACTAAAAACGCGTCACAAAAAGTATTAGTGGCGAAATGAATTTTCGCCACTAAAAGTAATACTTTAGTGGTAAAATAAAATTTTTCACTAAAGGGTTCAGATTTCGCCACTAAAGGTAAATCCTTTAGTGGCGAAATGATTTTCCCTTACTAAAGGTAATATCTTTAGTGGCAAAATTTATTTCTCCACAAAAAGTATTATTTTTTTAAAATGTAGTAAAATAAATAATTCATATATTTTTAATATACCATATGATATTTTGTATTGTAAAATTTTACAAAACATAAATTTTGATATATTAATTTAACAATCATATACATTAATATATATAAATAGAATACTTATATTTAAAAGCAAAAAAATATATATACTGTTATGATATCAAAACAGATAAATTATCAACTAATTACAATTCAAAAATAAAAAAAACTATTGTTGATTCAGTCTTATTTCTAAGTTTACATTCTATATCCTAACGATAAAATTGATAAGTCTCTTCAACAGTTTTGGATGACATGAACCGACGATTATTGCTCCGCACAAGCTGCAATATCAATACCGGGTTTAAAAATCAAATGACTATTGAACCAAAATTTACACTAATAAGTAACAACATATGAGATGAAATATAATTTGATTGAAGGGAAGGAAAATAAAAGTGAAGAAAATGGCAGATTGTAAAGATGCATTTCCTCACTTTATCTTATATTAGCAGTAATCAAAATTAGCCATGAATTGCAGTAGTTGATTTTTATATACCCAATCCTCAAGCATCGTTTCTAATTTCTCATATTTATAGAGGATTTGTGCGCAGAATTCCAATTTTAACCACCGAAGCAGCGGGATTACTCAACAAAAATAAGGATCACTCTTAATGCAGGCAGACAGCAAAAGATTTGCACTTTCTTAAAAGCCTTTCTTCTTACTAAAACTGTTTTTCCTTTTCCATTTCAGACCCACTCATAAATAACTTCAGAAAATATCTACTTTATTTTTTATTTTTTATTTTTTGTAATTAATATTATTGTAGCGACCGAATTATATTCGATCTCTATTTTATTAGTAATTACCGTCTCGATCGATAGTTGTTGACGCCATAAAATGTCACTAAATTTATCTTTAGCGACGTATTTATCGACTAAATATTTAATCGGTAATATTTTAATCGGTAATCGGTTAGAAATTATTTTTTTATCTTTTTTGGTTGGTCTTCGGTCGGTAAATATCAAAAATTACCAACCGAAAATATTCGGTTGGTAATTTCGATATGTAATTTCACATTTTCTTGTAGTGATCTTATATTAACAGTTAGGAGATAAATGAGACTCACATAAAGTTCAAATTAGATAAATCATCATAATTAGATTAGTGCTCAATATTAAATCCTGATACAGAAGATGACAATCACCACTTGGATATCATATGATATAGTGTGCACTTCATTATTAATGATTAATATTATAGTGTTAGAGCAACTATCAGCGACCACATATAACATTCTAGGGGAAATTGGAAACGACATTATTTCATGCAAAATTGAAGCTGATATTCCACATAAAATTTAGAACTCAACCAAAATTCCAAAAATTTAAAACAAAGAAGATAGCATGAAGAGTTAATGTAGTTTTAAAACAACTTTTATTACATTGTAATATTAAGATAAATTCGACATTTTTACCATCATTAATAGTGACGAAACCATAACTTTAATTTAATTGGGACAAAATTTAATTTTCATAATAATATATATACTCATCATTCTAGTGGGAGCAAATCAAAATTATTTCATTAATTTATAAGAGATATTTTAATAAAACTTCGAATTCAGCGATGGCAACTTCCCTACAATCATATATATGGCAAAGAATGCAAGAATTGTAAAGTTGAAACTACATACAAATTGAATAATAATCGTTCTGCACAAAAATTAATGCAAAGAGTCTCTATGCGATTCTGCATTCTACAGGGAAACCATGGGGAAATCTCTTGGAATCTATGCAATAATTGTAAATCATGTAATTCTTTTGCACCCATTTCAGCCTATTTTGACTTGCTGAATCAAGCTCTTGTGACAACCAGGCACTGCTTCTGGATCTAGAGGCTGCCGAATTTGAAGTGCAAGAAGATTTCCCATTGGACCAAACACAAGCCACAGCTTTGAAGTTTCTGTAAGAAGCAGTGAAAGGAGCACGTGTCCAATCCGTCTTCACAAGTCCACCTCTAGTAGCCCAGTCATCAGCATTCCAAAGAGATGAGTATATTCTCATTGGCTGATTCTTTGGAAATGGAACTCCAATTGATTCTGAGTTCTTGAACTCTCTTATGGGAGTGCCATCCACAGAGAAGCTGGAATTAAAAAGGAAAATTAATTATGAGCTAAAACAGATTAATTAAATTGGAGAAATAAAAAATTAAAGTTGCATGATTGAGATCAAAATACATACACAATGCGCTGAGGATTCCAGAGGATGGAATAGGTATGAAAATCAGCAGTTGGGTCAAACCAGAGGTGAAATTGTTGCTCTCTGTTGCCTTTGCCCTGTGAAAATACATTGGTGTGAAGAGTGTATGGATCACCACTTAAATTCCCCAAGAATTCGAAGTCTATCTCATCCCATGTTGATCCTGGTGATTTTAACTGCATCAAAAAGAAAAATTCTAAGTATCATCATCCGTGATTTAGCCAGAATATTGGTTTAGTGAGCGCAAATTTTAATTTTCACGAAAAAATATTAGATATTATTCATTTTAATAGGAACAAATCAAAATTATATGATACGATTTAATAAATTTTTGGACGGAAAGAGATAAGCTTTATGTGGCTCACCACTCATGCATTATGTATGATTTTTTTTTTTTTTTTTTGCAATCGTGGGAAATTCCACCCGCCAAACCATCCGTTACAGGCTTAAACGGAACAGGTAAAACTCAAGAAACGCACTTCCTGAATTCGAACCCTGTACTTTAAGGTGTGATCATGAGCCCAATACCATCAAATCACTTCCCTTAGGGACGCATTATGCATGATATGATAATTGCAAGTTATTTTGAATGAATAAAGCTGCATATTGTTAAATAATATAAAGGGGGGAACATGCATAATAAGCAGTGACAGTGCCAGCAGAGTTGCCAGGGACAAGTTTGAGCTGCATATCAATCTTGCCAAATAGATACTCATTCTTGGACTGGAATCCTGAGCCAGAGGCCTTGTCGAGGGAGAGAGTAAGAAGCTGGCCATTGTTGAGTATCTTGGCACGCCCATCTCCCCAAGTGATGTCAAAATCTTTGTATAAATTACCAGCAGAGGCAACCATCAAAGAGCCAAGCAGAAGAAACAAATGCAACATTGAAGCCATTGATTCCTTAATTTGAAGTTATAAGAAACTGAGTTAATTACTTGGTGTTTTGAATTTGATGCGATGGATATGTTGAGGCCCATGGTTTGGTATTTATAGTATGAGAAAGTGGATGAAGATGATGATAATTGGAAAAGAAGAGGAAAGTAATGAGAAGCTCCAGTGAGATGGGCTGTGGCCAGTTGTTTACAAGAAAAAGTAATTACAATAGCTGTACAAGTTGAGTTCCGCTGAGTTGATGCTGAATATTGGATGATAATCGATAGATAAGTAGGATAAATCAAGTTCAACTTAATATCGAATCGATTGGAATCGGACGGTTCCGATTCTAATCGATTCCGATTCCGATTCCGATTCCGAAATCGAACCGATTAAAACCGCTGGAACCGTTAGTTCCAGCGATTCCAAACGGTTCCAACCGGAACCGTAAAATTCCGATTAGAACCGTTGAAACCTTGTCACACCCAACAGCTTGTGGCCGCTGCCTGATCCGTACGGGCCAGCCACAAGCAAGCATAATATATCCAGGACTGTTTTACCTGGCCAGTTCTTCAGAAAAAACCAGGTCGGGTTTATTAAATATAAATAACACGCGGTTTTGCATTAATTTTTTATTACATCACGCGGTGCTTGTGTCCCTGCTCCTGCCCAGTTCCTATCACCAGCTGATACTTAGATTGTCCAACAACCACCATTAAAGACAGTATAGGACAACATCCATTATGAATCCATAGTAAATATTTTGGAGAAGATAAGACAAGAAACTACAAAAAGGAATTCACATTGCCAGCTGTGATTTTGATATTTTGTTCTCAATTTCTAACAAGTAAAAAAACTATTCTTTTAACTAATCCGGGCATCGGATCGGACTGAGTCAGATCTGATTCTATTTGATCTGGATCGAATTAGATCGGATTTGTTTCCCGAATCGGATCGGATCATGTTTATTTAGTTCGTTTGATGTTGGATCGGATAAAAATCTGATCCGATAGATTTTTTATTTGGAATTGAATTTATCAATTTGGGATGTTGTAAACTGAATTTTAGAAAGTTGATTACAAATTTTTAGATCATTTTTTTTTCTAAAATCGAATTCACTATCGGATTCATTTTCAAATCAAATGCTCTATCAGTCTTGGATCCGTTATCAAATCAAATTGTCCGATTCGTTAAGATTTCAAATCGGATCGAATGAAATCTGATTGGATCCGATAGTTATTGGATTGAATCGGATCGGATTTTGAGTTCGATCGAATCTAATTATTCTACGCTTAATTGAATCGGATTCGGATTCGACCCTATCTTAACCGAATCTGATAGTGCACATGTCTACTTTTAACTTATCATATCTAAGCCAAAAGTTATATAATATTGCGTAATGATGACATTACTTCGTCCTCATTTCACCATTTAATTAAATGATTCTATCTATTCATATAGTAAATATGATCCAATATCCGAAAAATCAAATAAACATGATCCGATTGGTGTACCAAAATTATGAAGCAAGCATTACCAAAATACTATTTTACACGGAAAATAGCATTATCAAAATTATGAAGCTACAAAATGACTAATATGACTTCTCAATGTCAATGAATTAATTTTAACGGTATTTTTTTTTAATCATTCACTATTGGATTAAATGAATATTTACCCTCTTAACTTGAGAAGAATATAAATTGCAAGAATAATTAAAATCAATACAAAAATTTTATTGACGGAATGAATAATTTTTAATAGAGAAAAATCATAAGTATATGCTACCAACCAAATACATTAACAAAGAAAAATTAGAGTTATGATATTGACTAATAAGAAAAACTTTTGTAGACTCATCTACTTTGACTAAAATAAATTTTCAAGCCCGCATTAAATAATTTTTTTTTGAAACTCCCAAATTTCTTAACTCAAATTCCATCAAGTTAACTCTCTTTTCAAATTGGAACTCTGATGACCAACGTTAACCATCTAAAGATTAGGTTTTGGTGTGTTAATTTAGTGTGTTGATGATTAATAAAGGAGGAAACTCACTAAGAAAAATATAAAAGATTTGAACTTCAATGGTAATCTCTCTCACAAAGAATGGAAACTCAAGTTTGGGTGTTTCAAGTTTGGGCTTTGTGTTTATTTTCTATTAGGAACAATATCTCTAAATATGGGTGTGCATCGATCGGTTCGGTCGGTTAATTCTTGATTTTTTTAACCGAACCGAAATTTTTCGGTTAAGTAAATGTGTAACCGACTTAACTATATTATGACACATAACCATTAACCAATTTAACCATTATATTTTGGTCGATTTTGATTAATTCGGTTATTAACCAGTCCAACAAATATAAATTCATCAACTCAACATTCAACAAAGCAATTTAACATAAATATAAATTCATATTCATCAAATTTAATATTTAACCCAATATTATGAAATTTTGGGTTTCTTAATAGCCAATAATTTAATAATTTTTTATTTTAACAATTTATCTAACAATCGGTCTATGAAATTTTGTTATTTACTTATTTAAAGTTTTGAAGCATGTATATATTCTGGTTAATCGGTCGGTTCGGTTATACGAATCTCATAACCATAACCGAACCGAATAACCGAAAAAGTTAAAAAATTTAACCGCAAAAATCGATTTAATCACAATAACCGAACCGTTTTAAAAAAAATGGGTCTGAACGATTCGGTTAATCAGTTAAAACCGATTAATGCACACCTTTATCTCTAAATAATATGGAAGAAATCATGAATTACCCACTTAGGATCTAACCAAAACATGCATCATTAGTCTATGATTTATTTACAAACATATTAAAATAAATCTAAATATTTCACAATACAATTACATAACATATTACTTGTAGAGATTCCCTTAATCAAACTTAATTGATTACCCTTCCAAATGAGCAAATCTCATATATATATATATATATATATATGAGGAGAAGTCAATGTTATTATAAGGTCACATGCATGGCTTCTTATTTAATCACATGTATTTGAAAGCATTAATTAATAATATACATTTGAAAGCACTGATTACTGTTTAATCACATGCATTCGGAATCATATTGACTTCCTCATACCCTTCCAAATAATGTTGATTTACCCATTGATTGGAATATGCGTCAAACACAAAACTTGATGCCCGAGCGTTCGAATCTTCGTTCGAACATGCTTCATATATGACCTGTTATATAGTTAGTGATTAAGTTATGAGAATAGAATAGAATATAAATGAATCTCACATCTAAAAACTACAAAAGGAAATAAGTGTTTAAATACATTTATTGCACCAATTTGATTCAAATTTACTGGTGAGAATTTTGGAGGGAAACATAAATATGGCTATGAATTAAATACTATATATATAGTCAAAGATGGGCAATTGATAATTAATCAATTTTTTATGATTTTCGAAATTAATTAATTTTAATTTTTGAATTTGTGTTAACTGTTATATAAGAGTTGATTTGAAATGAAGTGTCCATTGCTAACAGATTGTTTCAAATAAAAGATGTACATTGTCAAAGGGTACTTAAGGTATATAAATACCTGTAAAACTCCACAATTCGAAATATCAGAAAATCATTATCTCTTCCTCTAAACTTCTTAAAACGTTCTTGGGGGAAATTCCAGATTTGCTATCTTGAATTTCTGGTTAGACTTTGTAGAAATCCCGGATGGATACTGCCATAAACCCAGCAACACTTGTAGTGGGGCCATTAATTCATTAAGGATAATGACTACACTATCAAAGTCAATTTTTCATATTCGAACTATCCGGAACATCTGTTTGAACCGTCCTTTCCAATGGACTTCAAATGTGGCAAGCACTGCGTTTGAACGACCTCCTCACATGTTCTTCAAACGTGTATACTTTCTGAAGCTGTCCAAATAAAATGAAACCTTCTGAACTGTTAACTCAATTAGATACGATTTGTTACGGAATATGTCAAAACTCAAAACCCAAAATTAATATTAAGAATATCACTGAAACTGTTACACATTCATTGATGTTAGACTTCTCCAGTTCAACTGAAACTTTCTTCAATTTCATATTACATTTTCCAAATTTTACATTAATATTATTCGTAATTAACTTCATATTTATGGTCATACAACAACAACAACAAAAGAAGACTATCAACTTGTCTCAAAATAGAATTTAGATACAAAATTTAAATAAGGATTTCATAAATATTGAAATTCTGGCCAAAATAATGCACGAACTTGCCTTCAATGCTTGTCAAAATCATAATAGAAATTGTGAAGCTTAGAGTCAACAGCATTTAGTTTTACCTACTTCTACTATTTGCCAAAGAGAAATTGTCAAACTTTTACAAATTTTAGGTGAGCTGATGATGAAAGCAGCAAAATTATTGCATGCATGCATGCTTTCTAGAATTTTTTTGGGTATTTTTTTTTAATTGGTTAGGCATTTGTTCACGAATTTAAATGCAAATGGAAGATGTAATAATCAATAACAAGCTGCTGCTTGCTGGCATTCAATAAGGGAAGCTGTAAAAGTGACACATGATATAGTAATATGAATTATTATGGATAATGGTGACTTGACATTTCAATTTTCTAGTTGGCTATTAACAATTGGACCAAGGTTTGCCAACTCTTTTTTTTTTTTTTTGAAACGTTGGAAACCCCGCCATCAAATCACTCATTCTGGGCCGCGGCGCAGGTAAAATCACTGGCACCCTCTGGATTCGAACCCAGAACGTCAAGGTGAGATCCTGGACCCTACACCACCAAGCCACACCCCTTGGGGACAAGGTTTGCCAACTCACCTTCCACTAATAACACCATTATGGTTAAGATAATTTCATGTCCCTTTAATGGAACTTGAAGATACCCAGCTGTTTACAATTTCAAACCATTTTTGATAAAGACATTAAGACAGTAATTCACTAAAATTCTTAAAAGAAAGGTATTATACAATATAATTAGATTATTTTATTTTATTTGATTATTTTTTAAATCTTACTACTAGTTTTTTTTTAACCCAAGTTGGCTTTACTACTTGATATTTTCTTTTTATAATCCAACTAGGCTTCACTGCTTGCTATACTTAGTTGTTCAATTATTTTGGGTTTTTTTAGCACTTTTTTTTTAATCAAATAGGCTTAACTTGCTATATTTATGTGTACTTTTAATGGTTAATAAACGGAAGTTGAATATTAATCCAATATTATGGGCATTCTCAGAATATGCGTCCACTTGCAAAAGCAAATGTGCACGTTTGTTTACTATTAAACTTATAACAACTGTCAATAGCTGTTATAAATTTATATATTGCCAACCTTCGTCAAATGGTAGATGAGTTGATTTTATGGTGAGACTAGCAATGGTCACATCAATTTTATTACTGTGAGATTTATTAAAAAAATTAGAATAAAAAATTGTGGTTCTACTATATGACCTACTACATGTAAATATCATCGCTTTGATAAAGGATTTTGATGATACAACATTAGCGGTTTTTATGCGCATTCGCGAGCATTACAAAAAATGTCAAAGCATATTAGATGTAAAGACTCAAGCGCCAAACGAATATATTTAGGTAGTCTTATAACTTAGGGCTTTAAATGTAAGTGAGTTGATAATTTAAGTATTTTAAGCTCATATGACTCATACACATTCATATATATACATTAGTATCATGTACAAAATATTTTTAAATCTTCAAATCCGGAATTTTTGCATTGTGACTGGCTTCTTTATCATACACTCTCCTAATAATTAAAGCTCACACACTACATTTTCATACATATTTAGTGAGCTTGGAAATTACTTGAGTTAGCAACTCACATCTTAAATCTTATTTATCCTCTGTGAGTACCCAAGTTGTGTTGTAAAATCTTCTTTATCTTTGAAAACACCCGTGGTTGTGGAAATCTCTTATTGAGTGGGTATACTCAAAATGGTGATTTGGTTTGTAAAAGGTTAAGAGTAAACGTAAGAGATAAAACTCTCGGGGTTTGGAGTGAACCTAAGGGACAAAACTCTTGATTGTGAGTGAGCCACGGAAAACTCACGGTGCAAAGTGTGGAATCCTTTGTGCATAATGGAAAGTTTCAAGCACAACTTGGAGGAGTGGACGTAGGCATTGTTGGCCGAACCACTATAAATTATGCTTAAATTCATAAAAAAAAAAATTCCTCCAATATTTGGCCAATATCCAATTCGTCCCCCTCTTGGGCATAGCTTGTGTTATTTATGTGTGATTATAGGTAATTTCAATTAGTATCAGAGAGATGAATTTTCAACAAAGACTTAATCGTCTGATAATATATCATGGTCTCTATAAGTTATACGACAAACCTTACCTAGATATTTTCGATAAATAGATATTTATTCTACACCAGAATCGATTATAATTATTGGAAGATGAGGATGTTGAGCTGCCTCATTGCCATTATTGTGGAATCATTCAAAGTGATCAGTAGAGGTAATAAAATGTCAATGAAGAAAGATAGTAATAGTGTGGATTTTTCAAAACCGCAATTTAAATGGATCAATGAGGACTACAAGGAAGCCTCCAAGAATACTAAAGCTCTCAATCATTTACTTTGTGCAATTGATCAGAGCCAAATCAACAAACTTCCGGAATTTGGAAATGCCTATGAATTATGGAAGTCGTTGGAGATTGTCAATGAGGTCACCAGTCAAGTTAAGGAGTCAAAGATCAACCGGTCCATGTGCGAGTTGGATAGCTTCAAGATGGAAGATGATGAAAATATTGAGAAGATGATTTCAAAATTCATCATGATAATAAATCAACTAAGTGTTTTAGGAAAAAAAAAAATATTTGTACAAGTGATCAAGTAAAGAAGATCATTAGGTCTCTCCATAAGAAATATACAATTTGTACTTCCTCCATCAAAGAATCAAATAATAGGAACACTTCGAAGTTGAATGACTTTTTGGGAAAATTAATAGAATATGAATGGAGATTGAGAAGGATTTAAGGAAAGAATAAGAGAAGAATTAAAAAAATAGCCCTTAAATCATTTGTGAGAAAAACGGATATTGGAAGCTCAAATGATGTGGAAGATGCTAGTGATGATGACGTGGCAAAATTGATAAAGAATTTCAAGAAATTCCTCAAATTCAAGAAGCCTAAAGGAAAATATTAGATGAATGAGATGAAAGAGGAAAATATGCCAAGGAAGTACAAGAATGATAAAATCATTTGCTTTAAGTGTGAAAAACTGGGTCACATAGTTGATGATTGCCCAATGAGAAGATTTAAGGGAAAATTCAAGAAGAATGCAATGAAATCAACTTGGAACGATAGCGACTCAAGCTTATCTGAGGAAGAAAATGAAGATGAGAATAGAGATCTTACATTTATAGCTATTGAGGATAATGATGATGAACTCCTTGATGAGAGTGACCAAGAAAAGGCACATGACTCCTCTGAATATGATGAATCACTTGTTACATTTAATGAATTATATAATTTATATGAATCATTAAGAAAGAAGCATAAATTACTCAAAAATGAGCATTCTTCATTATTATATGATCATGCATCGATTATTGAGAAGTATGAAATACATGAAAAAGAAATTGTATGCTTAAAAATGAGATTTTAAAACTTGAAAAGAACATTTCTAGTATGTCATCTAGTGCATCTAGTTATTGCATTAAAAAAAAAGGTTGTTGATTTGCATTCAGTAGTAACAAAACTCACTTTGAGAGAGAAAATTTTTAAAGTATTATTTGGTTCACAAATATGTGTATTAAATAAATAGTGTTTGGGATATAGGCCTTGCAACAAGCAAACTTATTTGAAAAATCATTTTGTAAAGTCATTCACCTCTTTTACACGTTACTGATGATGCAAATATCACATGTCATGCATATAATAGGAAATGGCATAAAATTTATAAGAAGAAAATGAATGCATGGGTTCCTAAAGGAACCAAGATTAACCCTCATAGACCCAAGAAAAATTGGATATCAAAATGTGCTTGAAAGATTGTGTAGGTAAATCTTTGGGAAAAGTAATCAATAAGAAATGCAAATGATCCCAAAGACTCAATATAAAAGAGCTCAATAAAAAGAATATCATATGCAACCTAAAAAAAATTGACTAAACTTAATGAATGATGGATTTATCGCTCGATGACAGTGGTAAAAGGTAAAATATATGCGTACATAAATATTGGTACCGTTTTCTCCACCTTACTTGAGTATACTTAAATTTTTGACATGAATTGGACATAATTATGAAGCATACTATTAATTGGAGAATTTGAGATAAATTGTCTGAACTTAACTTATTATTTATTAAAATACATATGTGGCTTAATACATTATAAGCTCATTTTGTTGTCAATCTAAACACGGTGAATATTTTTCAAGTCCGATTTGAATATAGTTGTCACACTCTTTTAAGATTTCTGAGTCTTGAAATTCATATTTCTTATCGATTTTTACTGTTGAGTCTCTAAAGCAGTATTTTTGCCTACACAATAAATAAAAATATATAAAACATAAATTTAATTATTATTCCACAAATGTGCTAAATTAAGGAGATTAATAAAATTATTTTTATTTTTAATTAATATTTTTTTTTTTTAGTGTTGATCACTACTTTATAAAATGCATGTGTTTTAATTAAATTATTGACATACTACCTCATGGCATCTCAAAAAGACAAAAATTCAAAATCTATCGTTGGAGCTACTTAGCATGTATATTTCAAAGCACGTGTATTCAAATATTAGGCTAATATTTTAGTTCATCTCACTTAAAATATGACTTTAAATGTCGAGCTCAAAAGTTTTAAGAAATAAACAAAGAAAGAGTCACGTTTATCTTTTTATTGAATTTGGATTCCGCATTGAAAGTTTGCATGGATTATTTTATAAATTATAATTAGTAATTAGTGATTTAAAATTTATATATAATTAAATCTTAATTATGTATATTAGCGGAAAATTTTAAAAAAATTTAGCACACTTAACTGAATCCAAATTTCATTTTTAATTATTATGCGTTACACATGACAAAATTAAGCAAATAGTATTCATTAACAAAAGTAATTTCATAGCTTTAATACAAAAACAGATGGAACCATATACTCTTTTATTTGTTACGTACCCAACATTTGTTACATGGAATTAAAGAAATAAAACATCCAAAATCAAAGACTTATAAAGCTATAAACAAAGATACCCAATGGCTCAAAATTTCTTCCAGGATTAGTTATTGAGAGCACATTCTTGAGGGAACCCTTGGGGAAATCGTTTTTGGTCCTTACAATAATCATATATCATGTAATTCTTTTGCACTGATTTAAGTCTCTCTTGGCTTGTGGTATCAAGTTCTTCAGAGAACCATGATTTATTATTATTATTTTTATTATTTGAGTTGCATGAAGATTTTCCATTAGACCAACACAAGCATTGGCATTGAAGTTTCTGTAAGAAGCTGTGAATGGAGCTTGTGTCCAATCAGTCTTAATAAGTCCACCTCTCGTCGCCCAGTCATCGGCATTCCAGAGACTCGAGTAAATCCTCATCGCCTGATTTTTTGGAAACAGAACGCCCTTTGATTCCAAGTTCTTGAACTCTCTTATGGGCGTGCCATCAACATAGTAACTGTAAAATAATAATAATAATAATAATAATAATAATAATAATAATATAAGCATACTGGTCAAATACTAAAGATGACATGCAAGACTGTGGTATGTCATTTGGGAGACCAGGTTTAACTCATGGAAGTAATATTTATAAAAATTTGGGACAGCATCGGGATTAACCCACTCAAATCGGGGTCCAATGACATCTGATATGGGATGGGGAGTGATTTCCGAGAGAAAAGTTATGTGAGATATTTGATTAGGTCTTGATAATGATTTACTTACACAATACGTTGGGGATTCCAGAGAACTGAGTAGGTGTGAAAATCAGCAGTGGGGTCAAACCAGAGGTGAAATTGTTGCTCTCTGTCACCTTTGCCATTTGTGAATACATTTGTATGTAGTGTGTAAGGATCACCACTTAAATTTCCCAAGAATTCGAAGTCTATCTCATCCCATGTTGATCCTGATGATTTTAACTGCATCAAAACAAAAAAAAATGCTTCTTAATTTGATATAAATTAAACTGGAGGTATGAAGTTCGAACAAGGCTCAAAAATAAAAAAGATGAAACTTTTCAAGAACTTACATAGTAGGCGGTAACGGTGCCGGCAGAGTTGCCATGGACAAGCTTGAGTTTCATATCGATTTTGCCAAATAGGTACTCATTCTTGGACTGGAAACCTGAGCCTGAGGCTTTGTCAAGGGAGAGAGTGAGAAGATCTCCATTGTTGATGATCTTGGCACGGCCATCTCCCCAAGTGATATCAAAGTCTTGGTAGAAATTACTAGCAGAAGCAACCATCAAAGAGCTAACTGTAATAGTGGTGAGCAGAGCAAAAAAATTTGAAGAAGCCATGGTAATTAGTAAGAAGCTTCAGTGTCTGATACTTTGTTTTTGGTGTGAGCTGAGAATAATGGGGAGAACGTAGCATGCATTTATATACGAATGGAATTAGGATCCAGTTGTTGAGCTAAGTGCCAAAGTCATAAGCAGGACAGTTGCTCCCGTTCAATCAAAAAATTTATTAAAATATGTCATATAAATTAATGAAAAATCTGATTTTTTTTTTTTAATGAGATTAAAGTGAAGAATATCAACCACTTATACGTGAAAATCAAAATTTATCCCCATGAATCAATTTTGAGATGATTTTATACTGAACACTAGATCAACGTTCATAAGATAAACATGATTCAGGTATGACTCATATTAAATAAATCATGATATACAATTAATTCAAACGTTCGATACCGAATCATGATCCAATTGGAATTGGGGGAGTGGGTTTGTAGAAGGATCCTTATTGATCTTAGTATTGGTTGAGGAAAATGATGAGCTGGGGATAGCTGGAATTAATTTGTCATAATATTTATAAGAGATATTGGACCACTACAAGGTCTTTTCTTTCCCTATAGCTCACCAAATGGAGAAGAAGCCGCCTTCCTTTGTCACCGTCATTCACCAAACGAGTTACGTATACTCCAATGAGTTGCTTGGACCAGTCTAATACCAGTGAAGTATTTAGAAGAAAACAAAATTAGGATTCATCGATTATATAAAGAATCTTACGACAATATCAATAGAGAAATTTTTTGGTGGGACAATTATCTATATTAGCCTTCGGGCCTTCGTCTATATATCAATAAGTGTTAGTTTACCTGATCAGGATACATTTACTTCATATAATAAGTTTTACGTATGATTCTTCGTGATGACGTGAATAAATAAAAAATTTATTTCATTATTAACTTTCGACTAAGTTTTATTAATCTTTAGACATTGTCCTCATAATAAAAACGACAGGAGGGTTCATATATTTTTTTCTTTATAATGAAATAATATAATATAGTATGATATAAATCATTTATATGTCCAATGATTACTAAATATGAGGGGAAAAATATTATTCCTACTTAATCTATCAAGCTATTCAATCATTCATGAATTGATCGCTTGCTTATCAACTGTTTGTTTAGCGCAAAAAATTATCTACGAGTAATTTTTCATTTCGCACTCACACTCTTCTTTCTCCGACTAGAGAGACACTAAGTCGTGAGTAAGCGCAGTCGTTATCGGTCAATCTGAAAATTTATTAAAATATATTTTATAAATTAATGGAATAATTTTATTTTTCTATTAAAATAAAAATATGCATATCTAATATTTTTTTAAAAAAAAAATCAAATTTTATCTTCACCCAATTATAATTCTATGGTTTTTTCCAGTGAGTTAACAGCTTGCAAGGGACCCAACTTCATATCAACATGAAAGTTTCAAGAGAATAATGATAAAAAGGAGCGATCATGAAACTGCATGGCTTTTTCAAAAGCCCCGTCAACCTTACGGTATTTTTTAAAATTTTCATTAATATTTTTGATACATTTAAATGTAAAGTGGGTCAAATATGAATATGTAATTAAGTAAGTAATGTGATATAATTAATTATAAGAAACTGCTGTTGCCATTTGTGTCAACTTGATGATGTCACAATCTACTTGCCACAATGATTACAAGTCATAGTGATCCATTTGCAAAACAGTTTAATATTAACAAAATTTTATTAATAATAATCTATCATTACATTTGTTTTTTTTTTAAATCGTTGGAAATCTCACCGTCAAACCATTTCTTTTAGGTTTAAGCAAAGTTGTTAAAACCCTCGATTGTTACAGACTCTTATAAGAAACACACTCTCTGAATTCGAACCCAAAATCTCAAAATGAGATCTTAAACCCTACACCACAAGTTACTTCGCTCAAGGACAATCGATCGATAATCACATGTTAGATCTTTATCCTTAATTTGTACGATTATCACCATTTAGATATATGGGTGGCACGCATAAGGCAGGTGGAAAACAACCTAGATGTATCAATTCTATTTGTTTATCGAAAGACATAAAGGACTAAATATGATGATGATGATCATCCATTATATTAGTTTTGTGAATATATTATATTATCCTCTTCGGCTATCCAAGCCATCCACACACATTTTATCTCTTATTAATGTTTCTCTTATTTATAAATCCTAAATTTTAATCTAAAAAATTCCAAATCTCAATCGGAATTCAATATATCTAGTTATTCAGTTTGAGATTCGAAATAATTTTTCATTTCGATAAAAAAAAAAAATTAATTAGGATTCGAAATAATTTTTCATCCCAAATGACAATCTAAGGGACAGAAGGAGGCTGACTTAGGAAGTAATGTCCCGATTATAATCTCAACCTCATATTTTATAATAAGAATCAAAATTACAACACCACACCATAGGTTGTAGAAGCGCATAATGATTTGAATAAATAATTGAATTTTTTGGTACGTGGTCCAACTGTCCAGTAGAAATAGGCTTGGATTTCGAATATTCAGGACATGTAATTTAAAAATGTCAAAATAAAAAAAATTCGGCATAAGATCGTAAAAAACGGAGCGGAAATGAATTAGTTATAAATTTTTGAAAATAAAATCGCTTTGGGAATAACACTGGATATATTAACAGATATCATAAATATTAAGTTAATAACTACATAATTAACTTAAATATCAGGGGTTAATAGCAAATAATCATGTAATTACCAGTATAAAAATAGAGTATGGTTCACGTAGAAGTACGAAAAACAAAAAAAGACAGTGTCAAGCCGCAGAAAAATAAAACCCACGCAATCACTGTTCCAAGCACAACCGCCAAGTAGCTTCGGCCACCAATCACGATGCCGAGCACACCG